>JAWZTD010019484.1:0-19295 GCA_035221335.1 Echites panduratus
TACAAAGAGATAATATCACATTAATTCTTACTCATAAGAATAATATCTCTTAATAAATAATTAAGGACATGGGAAGATAAAAATAAATAAAACATTTTATTTATTAATAAGATAATTACATGTTGAAGGGCATACTAATATAACAAAAACATACTTACGTCTTAAAAGACCAAATACTTTTCAAGTTTCTTATTAATGTACTATATTCGAAAATTGAGAGCCTTCGATTGATTAAAGAAAATGATACCTAGTTGATTTATTTTCGAACCAGAGGGCATAAGTTACCTGTCATGGAATGGGCCTCAACACGGTTATGGTGGCATTATTTAAGGTTTTTTTTTTTTTTCATAATACATTGTCTAGATTACGAAAAAAATAAAAAGAAAAATGCCACGAAAGTATTCATCTGATTGAAACTCAGATGAAAAAAACTTGAAATTCAAAAGTCTCCATCCCAAAGTTCCTCCAAAGATTTGATTACCCCTTCTGGATGGATAAAATTATTTGCCAAATAGCCCCTACGTTGAGGGATTTCTTTAATTCGATCCAATTCTTCTTTAGAAAGTTGGAAATCAAAGATTTGCAGATTTTGGACCATCCTCTCCTCGTTGAAACTCTTCACTATCACAGATGCTCCCTGTTCATATATCCATCTCAGTGCAACCTGCATTACATATTAATATCCTTTTCATTAGATGAATGCCCATGCATACTAAATACCTATGTTCTTATAAAATAACAGTTGTTAATTAAAATAAAATGAATGCACTTGAAGATGATTATTATATAATACTCTTTTTCCCCATAACTCAGATGTTCCAGTTATGTGGATCCATCAGATTAGTTTATATACTAGTCTAAAAATATTATATTATATAGTTGAGTTTAATTTGTCTGGTTTATATATAACATAACAATATCAAATTTTTAAATATATAACATAACAATATCAAATTTTTAAGTAAATTTTTTTAATAAAGAAGGTATTTATGTTAGAGGAATAAACCTGTGGCACAGTACTCTTGCTTCTCGAAGTTGCAATATCCTTTAGGACTGGATTCTCCATTACAACATTAGAGCCCCAAAAGTTACCGTATGCGGCCAAGGGAGACCATGCACTCACATGAATTCCCTTCTTCTGGCAAAACGGTAGCAATTTTCTCTGTTGCCATCCAACATTCATCTCTACCTAAAAAAAAAAACTTTCCTGGCTCATTACCCACAAATGACCAATGTATTCAAAATGGTATATATTAGAAGAAAAAAATTCTATTTTAATTTCAAAACTCCATTTTTACCCCCCTCCCCCTCCCCACCCCCAATTCTCCCTATCCTCCATCCATTTATAGGGATTTCTTAGTGATTCCCAACCTACCTTGTTCTAACTAAATATTGTCCATTCTTCAAAAAACATATTACTTAATAAAATATAGTGTCAATAGATAACTAAATATTACTCTACCTTTCAAAAATTGAATTTGATAAAATATTAAGGAGTGGATTTAAATTTTATAAAGATGCCAACTTATCATTTTTGTTAATTAATTAGTGGTTTTAGATTATATAAATCCTTAAATTCAATTGGTTATTAATAAAACTTTAGACTCCTTCAATCCACAATTGAATGTAATAATTTTGATTTTGCACAAATTTTAAGAAATTGAGTTTTATTTTAAATTTCATGATATCAATTTCTTAATAAAAGTTTTAACTAATTTAGAAAATAATATATTCATTTTCTGTACAATTTAGAGCAATTTCGTAAGGAGTAAATATTAAAAATCTATTTATTTTAAAGAATAAAATATTAATTAAATCTGCTCAATCCAAAACAAGATTGGACATTTTAATTATTGGGATGCATACCTGATTAACTGCAGGGGCAATGGTGGCCTTTTCCAAAAGTTTTGAGAGTTTTTCACAAGCGAAGTTGCTCACGCCGATAGACTTGGCCAAACCCAGATGGCTACACTCTTCCATGGCATCCCACGTCCCATGCATATCAAACGGGAGGATTTCATCCTTCGGATTTGGATTCAAAATATAACCAATATCTTGCTTAAACCTTAGCGGCCAATGGACGAGATAAAGATCCAAATAATCTAATCCCAGTTTCCTGAATAATTTGGGGAATTAAAAAAAGAAAAGAAATTAAACTACTATATGTAGTTCAGTCACAACTTAAAACTACTGTGCAAAAGAACTAAGTACCCAAGAGTTTTCTTGAGGGCTGGCAAGACAAGGTCATGATCAGCATCTGTACACCATAGCTTAGAAGTAATGAAAAATTCCTCTCTTCCCTTAACCAATCCATTCTCTATTGCTTGAGCCACGGCTTTACCAAGGGCTTCCTCGGTGCCGTACAGCGCCGCCGTGTCGAAGTGGCGATAACCAACCTTGATGGCCTCCATGAAAATTGCTGTTAGCTCCTCCTGCACTGGAAGGGGCCAATTTGCCCCACATCCAAAGCCCACCAACGGCATCTTGTGACCTGAGTTCAATTCTGTTTCCGGGATTTGGGTTGTTTTCTCCATTTTCTCTCCAGTGTCTAGTTTGTCGAGAAAATACAAGATTAAGTGTATATATTGTAGCTATTGCGCAAGGGTTTGATGAATGAGAGGTAACCGGCCGGGGAGGAGATAATTATTGACAGCGGACGATATGAAAGAAGACAAGAATATGCAATGTGTAGGGTTGGTGAAGAAATTAAAAAATGAAATTAAGTTTACCAGATCATAATTAAAATTTTAATCCCTCTTCCTTTCAAATTGCATGTCTTCCTCCATAATTAAAGTCTAAAAATAAATATTTCATTTCTTAATTTAAATAAAAATTTTATTTAAGAAATTAACCTTTCAATTTAAAAATAAATTGAGTTAAATTTTTTTAATGTACGTAAAACAAATTAAGACGTTTAATTCTATATGAATGAAATATTTTTTAATATCCCAACTTTCTAGAGAAAAATGTTCTACCCAGTTATCGAGTTTTATTTATCTCCTTTGTTATATTATTTACATCCTTGTTCACGATTTACCATTTGAGGTATTCTATAAATTAACCATATATTAACTACATGAATGTATAAAATCAAGATTGCTTCTTATAATATGGACTCTTTTTAACATTTCTTTTGTATATATCTCAATGTTTAAAAGAAAAATATGAATATTTTTTTTCTTATTTTTTTTTCTCTTAAATATAAATATATATTTATAGTTTAAGGATATAATTCAACTGGTGATGATTAAGGAGAAGAAAGTCATCTCCGCTCTATTTAATGCAGCAACTTGGGTTTGATACGGGGGGCCCAGGGTTCCTTCGGGGCATCCCTAGTGCAGGTTAGATATCTGTCTAGCTCAAGGACTCCTTTTGGGGGCCTAAGATCCTTTGGGATATAATTAGTATAGGGTTAGAACTTGATAGTTATAGTTAATGAACAAATATTTGAATTCAGATAAATTGAGATATATTCTTTTATTTACATTATTTATAAGATCTTAGAGATGATCTCGTGAGATCTTTTAGGATTAAATGTCTCAATTTTTCTTTTAAAAGAAAAAAAATATGATAATCTTTACTGACGATAATTGGACAATTAACATACATCTCCTATTCTCAGAAAGAAAATAAAATAAATTAATCTCGTGCAAGCTTCAAAATAAAATAAGGGCGTTTGACCTTAAAAAAAAAAAAAAAAAAACCTTGTTCGGACCGCAAACAACAATGAAATTGATATCTCCGAAGTGAAGAAGTCAAGGCTCGTGAGGCTTGTTAGTATTAGAGAGTGGACTCCACAAGAACCGGAACGATTTGACGGGAGAAGGACCATTATTTCAAATTACATTTAGGTTATGTTTGATTTCACTATTTTCCTCCTCCATTCTCCATCCATCAGCACGTAAATTGTATATATTAATTGGAGTTTATTTTTTATTTGAAAACCAAAAAAAATTATACATTCCATTTTAACCGGATGGTTTAGTTTGATTTCTAAAAAAATATTTTATTTTTAAGCAAAGAAATGAACTTTAATTTAAAGATACATTTTACGTAATTGGATGACACCATCCAAACGGATGGTGTATCTAACCGGAGCCTAAGTTTTTGTTGCAGTGCCTGAGTACACACAATTGGGCATTGTCTATCATTGGAAGTTCATCATCAATTAATTTTTTTCTAAAAAAAAATTTACAAGATAATATAAGTCACGTATTTCTTCCAACATGTATGATAATATATCTATGGAGCCTGTGGCAGATCATATATGAACATTGCATAAACGTCTGCATTCAGGAAGGTTTTTAGAAACAAAAAAAACAAAAACCGATTACCCGCAACTCTCTCTCTATATATTCTCCTCGTAGCTTATAATATTCTTTTTAAATTACTTATTTAAATATTCCGCCAACGATGGTTGGGTTTTCCGTAGGATTTTTGTGCTATTGAGACAACATTACGGTGGAAGCTGCCGTTTGTCGGTTTTACTTTGGATTTAAATGGCCATGGCCAGCGAAGAAGGGAAGGAAGGCCCGATCACTGAGGCACCTTTCATTTGTTTGTTTTGATAAGAAAAGTCTTAAAGGTGAAACTCTCTTATATGGGTTAGAGATTCTTTGATCAGACGGGTTGTAAATTAAGGGATATGTATAACTGACAGTCCTGTAAATGAGAGGTTCAACGAGATACAAACCTAACATCAATTAAAGAAATATTTTAATAAAAAACTGTCACCACACAAATTGAAACCACCGATGTCAGAGTGTTTCCATCTCAATCACCTTATCATTTGTTTTTAGTTGAGAGGACCTAATTAGTGGCCTTCAGTTAAAGAAGTATTTTAATATGAATTTGATTGAAAAAATAGATCTTATAGTTCACGTTATGATTAACCGTGCGCATCACAACACATATAAATTAAACCTAATTATCAAATTATATAATAGGGTAAATAGGGTCGAACCCACTTAAAATTAAATCGAATTTGTTTTTTTTTTTCTTTTCCCATCAAACAAGTGGTTTTGGTTGGCACTGGCTCAGCCACAAATAATATTAAACATTTTCTCTCGATAAAGTTTATCAGTTCCATGATGTATTATTAAAATAAATAAATTAAAAGAATCTTTTTCTTTTCTTTTCTTTCCTTCCTTCTCAGATCTCTTCTCCCTCAGTGTCTTCACCTCCCTTCCAGTTCCTTCACTCCCTCAGACGACGCCGGCTACTTCATAATAAGCAATTAATATTCTTCTTTCCTCATTTTTGTTTTTAGATTGAATGTGTTGTTAATATTTATAATTTTATAAGGAGTAAATAGGAAAATTCACCTATACTTTATACAATGACATGAGTAAAAGACAAGTAATTTGAGTCACAAGACTCCCTATTTATGCGACATCTAATTTGGGATGGAGGGAGTATTAATGGCAAGTGACTTTTAATTTTTCTTTGAATCTCGTAATATATTTTTATGTGATATTTTCTAATATATCAATAAAAAAACCTACTTAGGTCTTAAAAAATAAAATACTTTTCAATTATAATTTATCTTTTAAAGATTTAATCTATAAAATATATCTATAAAAATAAATAAAAATACTTAAAAGTTTTTTTGGTAACGTGGTATCATGAAATATATTAGAAAATGATACCCACTTGATTCATTTTCGAACAGTTTAAAGAAATGGTCTACACGCTTTTGGTGGCATTATTTATGATTTTTTTTATTTTATATTGCATTGTCTAGATTACCAAAAAAAAGGATAAAAGAAAAAAGCCACAAAAATATTCATCTGATTGAAACTCAAATGAAAAAAAATTGAAATTCAAAAGTCTCCATCCCAAAGTTCCTCCAAAGATTTGATTACCCCTTCTGGATGGATAAAATTATTTGCTAAACAGCCCTTACGTTGAGGGATTTCTTTAATTCGATCCAATTCTTCTTTGGTAAGTTGGAAATCAAAGATTTGGAGATTTTGGACCATCCTCTCCTTGTTGAAACTCTTCACTATCACAGATGCTCCCTGCTCATATACCCATCTAAGTGCAACCTGCATTGCATATTAATATCCTTTTAGATGAATGCCCATGCATAACATATTTATCAATTCTTAATTAAAATAAAATCAATGCACGTGAAGATGATTATTGTATAATATTTTTTTTACCTAGAACTCGATGTTCTAATTACGAAAGCGATAAATGATTCTAATCTAAAAAAATTATATTATATATCTGAATTTAATTTGCTTAGTTTATATATAACATTATAATATCAATTTTTTAAGTAAATTTTTTTAATAAAGATGGTATTTTTGTTAGAGGAATAAACCCGTGCCACAGTACTCTTGCTTATGGAAGTTGCAATATCCTTTAGGACTGGATTCTCCATTACAACATTAGAGCCCCAAAAGTTACCGTATGCGGCCAAGGGGGACCATGCACTAACATGAATTCCCTTCTTCTGGCAATACGGTAGCAATTTTCTCTGTTGCCATCCAACATTCATCTCCACCTAAAAAGAAAAAGAAAAACTTTCCTGGCTCATTGCCCACAAATGACCCATGTAATCAAAATGGTATATATTAGAAGAAAAAAAAATCTTTTTTAATTTCAAAACTCTTTTTTTAACCCCCTCCCCCCCAAATTCTCCCTATTCTCCACTCACATGAATTATCAGTGATTACCACTCACCTCGTTCTAACCAAATATTACTCTATCTTTTAAAAAATTCACAAGATAATATAAGTCACGTATTTCTTCCAACATGTATGATAATATATCAATGGAGCCTGTGGCAGATCATATATGAACATTGCATAAACGTCTGCATTCAGGAAGGTTTTTACAAACAAAAAAAACAAAAACCGATTACCCGCAACTCTCTCTCTATATATTCTCCTCGTAGCTTATAATATTCTTTTTAAATTACTTATATAAATATTCCGCCACCGATGGTTGGGTTTTCCGCAGGATTTTTGTGCTATTGAGACAACATTACGGTCGAAGCTGCCGTTTGTCGGTTTTACTTTGGATTTAAATGGCCATGGCCAGCGAAGAAGAGAATTAAGGACCGATCACTGAGGCACCTTTTATTTGTTTGTTTTGATAAGAAAAGTCTTAAAGGTGAAACTCTCTTATATGTGTTAGAGATTCTTTGATCAGACGGATTGTAAATTAAGGGATATGTACAAGTGACAGTCCTGTAAATGAGAGGTTCAACGAGACACGAACCCAACATCAACTAAAGAAATATTTTAATGAAGAACTGTCACCACACAAATTCATACCACCGATGTCAGAGTGTTTCCATTTCAATCACCTTACCATTTGTTTTTAGTTGAGAGGACCTAATTAGTGGCCTTCAGTTAAAGGAGTATTTTAATATGAATTTGATTGAAAAAATAGATCTTATAGTTCATGTTATGATTGACCATGCGCGTCGCAACACACATAAATTAAACCTAATAGGGCAAGTAGGGCCGAACTCACAGGAAATTAAATTCAAATTTAATTAACACCAATCAACAAATAATAAAAAGGAGATTTTTGGAAAAGTAACTAAAAGCAAATCTAAAAATATAAGTTGAGAAAGAAGATAGATGAGAAATCTGCTAACAAGAAACAATCCGTAAGTCAATTGTTATGGGTCAATCATAGATTAATTAAAACAATTGAATAGTTGATTTTAGAATTTGGCTTAGCGCTCAAATCTTTATCATTTAATTAGATCAATTTCTCGTAGCATGAAATAAAATTTCTAATTTAATCAAATAAATCTAAGTCTTAAATAAATCAATAGATTTAAAAGATCAAATTGCATTAAACATGAAGGCATCATCAACGTCAAATTACATAAAACAAATTAGCTTTAATTTCATTCAAATTTGATTTATACAATTCTCTATTGTAAATCAAGTTGATAGCCAAAACCTAATTTAACAATTATTGCTACTTGATGGGTTTAGCAATCTTAAAGATAATATTTAAACCCTAACAATATAATTATGAAAATTAATCTATGTGATCAAGCTAAATCGATAAACATGATTAATAAGATAAAAACAAGAATTGCATAAATACTCAAGAATAAATATTAAAGATTTAATATAAAATACAAAGCAAATCTCATAAGCCCATATCAAAATGACTTACTTCATGTTTTTGTTAACAAAAGAAGACTATTCGCAAGACATGATTGATAATCTAAGAAAAGATAAAAGAAATCTGCATTAAGGAAAATGTTCTTCTTCTCTTCGAGACTCTTTGGGAAATCAATCTTGAATTGTGTATCTTCAATCTTGACTAAAAAACCTCTAAAGAATCAATAACTTCTTACTATATCTCTCAAGAATCAATATGACATTTCAAGAATAGCTCCGTTTTAGAGTTTGTATTCCCCACTTTTATAAGATTTGTTAAAATATATTTTTCATAATTTTCTTCTCGTTTTAGTGGTATTCTTTTCTTTTCCATAATTTTCTCATTCTTTTATTATTTGTCTCTGCTTTCCCTTGATTCCTTCATTATTTTAGAAGTTATTTCTTCTTTTTCTTAAAATCCTTCATATTTTGGGGATTATCTTCTCTTTTCCTTAAAATCCTCTTTCTTTTAGGATTCTATTCATTGATTTCCTAATTTTTTATCTTCTCTTTTCCTTGATTTATTCCTACAAACAAAAATAATGTACATGAAAGTAAAATGTTTCTTAATTAATATAATTAAACTAAGTTACTTAAATTAATGACATAAAAAGAGACATAAACTTAACTTAAATATGCACAAATCAATGATCCATTAAATAAATACATTAATTCTTTTATTTATTTTATTATTTTTTAAGGCAATGTTTATAATATATATATATATATATATATAAAAGAAACTTCTTTATTTTGTCAAAAGAACAACAACAGACAAGATAATTGTCAATATATCTTATCTTTCTCTTACTCTATTACTTGAGATTAATCTCACAACTACGAAGCTAAAAACCCTCAGTAAATTTCAAGCTATCAAAATTTTGGGAGCTCAGATTATCAATTTCACTGTCTTCCTAAAAAGGAATCCAAACTTCTGACTTTTGGCAGTGCAAATATGCATAAAGTGAAAATTCATGACGAATGGCTTCAAAAATTTCTACTGATTCATGGAGATAAGTTGATTTGCAGAAATATAAAGAAGAAGACCGATGATGTGTGACTTAACAAAAAGATATCAAATGTTGGGTTTAGATTGGTTTTTATGAAGTGGTGAAACCATGTAGAGGTATGTCAAGGTAGACGGGGATGATCAAATTGACACACATCCCACACTTAAATATCTTCTTAAAGCAGATCTTGAGTTCAAGTCATGAAGAGAAAAAGAAAGGTATTTTCTTCGATAATCCTCTAACCTCCTGAAAAGCCAGATCAATTATAGATATCAAATGTCTCTTTATATGCAGAAATGTATTTGATATTTATTGTCGGTAGGTGAACCTCAAGGAAGCGAAGGGTACCGAAGGAAGCACCATCCCCTGAGGCCTAACCTAAAGCACCTCAAAAAAACGGCTTCATTTTTTGTCTGCTTTACGAGGGATGAAAGGCCACTGAAGCACCTTTCATTTGTTTACTTTTAGTCGGAATGTGAATTTTGCCTAAAAGAAAAGGAATAAATGACAAATATTTTGTTTGAAAATTTAAGGTCTTTTTTAAAAAATTCTTGCCTTCATTAACTATAAAAGTTGATAAAACATGAATTTAGAAAGATTATTACTAAAATCTTACACAAGAAGAAGATATGGGAGTCTTTGGACTACTCAAACTTCAAACCCAATTTAACTCAGAAATTGTCAGTCTCATTTACTTAACAGGTTATGGGCTAACGACTTATCAAGCTCCACTTCAAATATACAGACAGACCAACCCAAAATAACATTTGAAAATCACTTAAATGTATGCAGGGCTGATATTGACATAAGATCCAGAGAGGTATTTTACATGATTAATTTAATAAGCAGAGGAGATGCTAAATAACATTTGAATATCAGGAAGACATCAAAAATGAAGTTCATTATTAACTAAAATATATAGACAAACTAATGGAATTAGGGTTTTTCCTATTTCTAAGTTTACATTATATAAATAATAATTATTCACCAAAATAATAACAGAATTGAGACAGAACTCGAACATAAGATCTCATAAATTTTCGCTTAAAATGATGAAAAAAAAAAGTTAGAATTTAATCACTTAAATGTATTACCAGGCAACTTAATTTTTCTGTTGGCTGCAGAGTGTCCAATTATGATATTAATTACATTACCTTGTATGCAGCTCATCAAAGGGAATCGGAATTTAAAGTGAAATATGAGTTACCAAAAACCAAAATATGGATTAACATGTAAGATTGTAAGATTCACAAGTCTCCATCCCAAAGTTAATCCAAAGATTTGATTAGCCCCTCCGGGTGGACAAATTGAGTTAATGGATTGCCCCTGCGTTGAGTGATTTCTTTAATTCGATCCAATTCTTCTTTAGTAAGCTGGAAATCAAAGATTTGAAGATTTTTGGTCATCCTCTCCTTGTTGAAACTCTTAACTATCACAGACACCCCTTGTTCATATAACCATCTTAGTGCAACCTGAGGCAGAGTCTTGCTCCTGGAAGCTGCAATGTCTTTAAGGACTGGACTTTCCATTACTGCATCACAACCCCAAATGTTACCATATGCTCCCAAAGGAGACCATGCACTCACATGAATTCCTTTCTGCTGGGAAAATGGTAGCAGTTTTCTTTGTTGCCACCCAACATTCATCTCCACCTAAAAGTAGAAGTTTTAGAGGGCATTTGGTTTCCAACAAAATATGTTTCTTTTTCAAATAAACGTGAAATGTTCGAAATGGTTTATATATTAGGCAATAAAAATATATATACCTGATTAACTGCTGGAGGTATGGTGGCCTTTTCCAGGAGTTTTGAGAGCTTTTCACAGGTGTAGTTGCTCACACCGATAGACTTGGCCAAGCCCATATGGCTGCACTCTTCCATGGCCGACCAAGTCCCATGAATATCAAAAGGGAGGATGTCATCCTTTGGATTGAAATTTTTGCCAAGATCTTGCTTAAACCTTAGGGGCCAGTGAACTAGATAAAGATCCAAATAATCCAACCCCAATTTTCTAAATTATTTTTAGAAAAAGAAAGGTTAATTAGTTCTCGAGATAGCTCCAGAATCAGTAATTATTCTACAAACGGTGAGAAATTAGGAACAGAGAAACAGGCGAACCCAAGTGTTTTCTTGAGGGCAGGCAAGACAAGGTCAGGATCAGCATCCGTGCACCATAACTTAGAAGTAACGAAAAGTTCCTCCCTTCCCTTAACCAAACCTCTCTGTATTGCCTGAGCCAGAGCTTTACCGAGGGCTTCCTCTGTTCCATACTGTGCTGCGGTGTCGAAGTGGCGATAACCAACCTTGATGGCCTGCACGAAAATTGCTGTTAGTTCCTCCAGTGGTGGAAGGGTACTTGCTCCGCATCCAAAGCATAGCAGTGGCATCTTTTGGCCTGAGTTCAGCACCGTTTCCGGGATTTCCACTCTCTTTTCCATTTGCCCTCTCGAGAAAATTCAAGAATAATAGTTTGTGGTTTGTGTTGGGGATCAGGTAATTAAGAAAGGGGAAGATGAAAAGGGCAGAAACTTGTATCTATTTGCTTGTGAACGGCACCTCATATATATAATCTTTGAAGTGTTTTTTTTATCCCTCTATGACCTCTTAGATCTCAACTTGAAAGCTTAACAGTTAGTATCTTCACCATTGATATTAGTAAGTGCATACTGGTAGTACACTTACTAACGGTTGATTGATTCAATAATTGACACAGTTTACTGATTTCATTCTGAGTTTACGTAACCAATTTTGATAACGCTAGGTAGATATCTCCAAGCGATGTGGAGACCCATTAATTATTTATGCTCTAAAATTTTGACTTTAAAAGTTCTTCCCATTAACTTGTCCATTTGCACATTGCATTTTTGTTTTTTCTTTTTCCTTTACCTAAATTTGTCGGCCATGTATCCAAACAAATTATTCCAACACATCATCATCTGAAGGGTTTTCTAAAGTTCTCATTTGCTCCATCCATCCACCCCTAATTATATTCTATTTGCAGTCATTTTAATAATATTAAAAAAAATTCAAGTATCTCTATTTATGAAATAATTTGAGAAAGAAAGATATAATAGAGATTTGGGAAGAGGAGAAAAATATTTTATGAATGAAAAAAAAAGTATGGTCCATATTGAAAAGAACCAATAAAGATTGTAAAAAATAACTTATAATATGGACATATGACAGTATAATAAAGGAAGCAGAAATTCCATTAATCTATTAATTAGATTAATTCTAAGTATATAAATTAAATCTTTCTTTATCAATTTAAATTTTTTAAAGCATATCAAAAACTAAGATGATAATAAGGGAAAGCATTTGAATTTAATTTAAATTATCAAACTATCTTTATAATTAATTTTGTTATTTGTAAGACCTAGTGAAAAGTTAATTAATTTTTAAAATAAAAAAATAGGAAATTTAAATTTTTAAATTAAGGATCATTCTCTAAACTTGAAATATGTTTATTTTAGAGAAGTAAATATTTTAATTACATACATTTAAAATTTGAAATACATATATTATATTTTTAGAATAGAATGAATAAAATACGATTGAATTAACAAGTGGTCTCTGAATTTATCATTTTTTCAATTTAATCATTAAATTATAAAATAATTCAACTTAACTATTATATTTTATATTTTGAAAAAATAAAATAATTTTATTATGTTTATATTAAATAATTATAAATATAATTAATAATATGTCGTAACTTTACATGTTATTAAATTTTTTTATAAAAGAATATTTACGGACGCTAAATGATTATGTGAAATTATTACCTGTCATCATTAGTCATCATTATTATAGGTCGATTATTATTATATTAATATTCCTCTTCCCTTTTTTTTTTTCCTTTTCTCCAACCGTCTTTTTTTTTTTTTTTTTCTTCGGCCTACGGAGATGAAAACAATTCCGGGATTTGCACTCTCTTTTCCATTTGCTCTGTCGAGAAAATTCAAGATTAATTGTTTGTGGTTTGTGTTGGGGATTAGGAACTGCAAACTCATATATATAATAAATAATAATCCTTGATTTAGAAATGTTTTTTGTCCGTTTATGACGGCTTTAAATAATCTCCGCTTGAAAGCTTAGCCGTCAGTATTTTCACCATTGATATTCACTCACAAACGGTTGATTGTTCTAATAATTGATACAAATTATGTTTTATTTGTCTCATAATAGAAATCATTTTGTTATTATTAATGTATTATTATTATATTTTTTTTTCATTTTTATCCTTTATTGATATTTTTCATCCACTTGTTAAAAAGAAAGAATAGAGTAATTATGAATAAGAGAATAAAAGGGTAAAAGACCCTTAAGCTCCTTTCATTTCTTTTCTCTCTCTTAGAATACAGGACACTTATTTAACTTTGAAAAAATGCATAAATAAATGTAAATTAATTAAGACTAAATAGGAAAAATCAACAATACTTGTGCATTAAAATAGGTAAAAGATAAATAATTTGGAACAAAGACTCCCTCCTCAAACGGCGTGACTTGAGATCTTATAGTATACTTTTATACTATATTCTCTATTATATTGATAAAAAAAACTTATTTATGTCTTAAAAGATTAAATACTTTTTGAGTGTAATTTATTTTTTGAGAATTTAATTTATAAAATATATTTATAAAAATAAATAAAATATGCTTATAAGTTTCTTATTAATGTAGTATAGTATATTTGAAAATTGAGAGCCTTTGTTTGATTAAAGAAAATGATACCTAGTTGATTCATTTTCGAACTAGCGGGCCTAAGTAATCTATTAAGGAATGGAAATGGGCCTCAACACGGTTATAGTAGCATTATTTTAAGATTTATTATTATTATTATTATATTGTCTAGATTACGAAAAAACAAAAAACGCCACAAAAATATTCATCTGATTTAAACTCAAATGAAAAAAAAAATTAAAATTCAAAAGTCTCCATCCCAAAGTTCCTCCAAAGATTTGATTACCCCTTCTGGATGGATAAAATTATTTGCTAAACAGCCCTTACGTTGAGGGATTTCTTTAATTCGATCCAATTCTTCTTTGGTAAGTTGGAAATCAAAGATTTGGAGATTTTGGACCATCCTCTCCTTGTTGAAACTCTTCACTATCACAGATGCTCCCTGCTCATATACCCATCTAAGTGCAACCTGCATTGCATATTAATATCCTTTTAGATGAATGCCCATGCATAACATATTTATCAATTCTTAATTAAAATAAAATCAATGCACGTGAAGATGATTATCGTATAATACTTTCTTTGCCCATAACTCGATATTCTAATTATGAAAGCGATAAATGATTCTAATCTAAAAAAATTATATTATATATCTGAATTTAATTTGCTTAGTTTATATATAATATTATAATATCAATTTTTAAGTAAATTTTTTTAATAAAGATGGTATTTTTGTTAGAGGAATAAACCTGTGCCACAGTACTCTTGCTTCTGCAATATCCTTTAGGACTGGATTCTCCATTACAACATTAGAGCCCCAAAAGTTACCGTATGCGCCCAAGGGAGACCATGCACTAACATGAATTCCTTTCTTCAGGCAAAATGGTAGCAATTTTCTCTGTTGCCATCCAACGTTCATCTCCACCTAAAAAGAAAAAGAAAAACTTTCCCGGCTCATTGCCCACAAATGACCCATGTAATCAAAATGGTATATATTAGAAGAAAAAAAAAATCTTTTTTAATTTCAAAACTCTTTTTTTAACCCCCTCCCCCCCCCCCCAAGTTCTCCCTATTCTCCACTCACATGAATTATCAGTGATTACCACTCACCTCGTTCTAATCAAATATTACTCTATCTTTTAAAAAATTGAATATCACATTTTGATTTAATAAAAAATTAAGAAGTGCATTTAAATTTTATAAAGATACCTACTTATCATTCTCATTAATTAATTAGTGGTGATAATTTTGGGTAAGTGGATATAAATCCTTAAATTCAGTTGGTTATTAATAAAACTTTATACACTGTCATTCTCTCAGTCCACAATTGAATGCAATAATTTTGATTTGTATAAATTTTAAGAAAATAAGTTAATTTTAAATTTCATAATATCAATTTCTTAATAAAAGTTTAATTAATTTAGAAAATAAAACACAATAGAACAATTTCTTAAAGAAGAAGTATTAAAGATCTATTTATTTTAAGTAATAAGATACTAATTAAATCTGTGCAATCCAAGACAAGATAGGACATTTTAATTATTGGGATGAATACCTGATTAACTGCGGGGGCAATGGTGGCCTTATCCAAAAGTTTTGAGAGTCTTTCACAAGAGAAGTTGCTCACACCGATAGACTTGGCCAAACCCAGACGGCTACACTCTTCCATGGCCTCCCATGTCCCATGCATATCAAAAGGGAGGATTTCATCCTTCGGATTTGGATTCAAAATATTGCCAATACTTGCTTAAACCTTATCGGCCAATGAACCAGATAAAGATCCAAATAATCTAATCCCAGTTTCCTGAATAATTTGGGGAATTAAAAAAAGAGTCAAATAGCTACGGTTAAAGAAATTAAACTACTATATGTAGTTCAGTCACAACTTAAAACTACTGTGCAAAAGAACTAAGTACCCAAGAGTTTTCTTGAGGGCTGGCAAGACAAGGTCATGATCAGCATCTGTACACCATAGCTTAGAAGTAATGAAAAATTCCTCTCTTCCCTTAACCAATCCATTCTCTATTGCTTGAGCCACGGCTTTACCAAGGGCTTCCTCGGTGCCGTACAGCGCCGCCGTGTCGAAGTGGCGATAACCAACCTTGATGGCCTCCATGAAAATTGCTGTTAGTTCCTCCTGCAGTGGAAGGGGCCAATTTGCAGCACATCCAAGGCCCACCAATGGCATCTTGTGACCTGAGTTCAATTCTGTTTCCGGGATTTGGGTTGTTTTCTCCATCTTCTCTCCAGTGTATAGTTTGTCGAGAAAATACACTATTAAGCGTATATATCGTAGCTATTGCGCAAGGGTTGGGAGGAGATAATTATTGACAGCGGACGATATGAACGAAGACAAGAATATGCAATGTGTAGGGGTGGTGAAGAAATTCAAAAATGAAATTAAGTTTACCAGATCACAATTAAAATTTTAATCCCTCTTCGTCCCAATTGCATGTCTTCCTTATAAATTTAAAAAATTGAATATTTCATTTCTTAAATTAAATGAAATTTTATTTAAAAATTATGTAATTTAAAAATAAATTCAATCAAACTTTTCAATTTTCAAGATATTTAATTTTTAATAAATGAAGTATTTCTTAACATCCCACACTTTTCAAAGCAAAATGTTTAACCCATTTCTCAGTTTTATTTATCTTCTTTGTTATATTATTTACCATACGAAGTATTCTATAAATTAACCATATATTTACTACATGAATGTATAAACACAAGATTGCTTCTTATTTTATGCTCTCTTTTTAACATTTCTTTTGTACATATCTCAACTTTTAAAAGAAAAAAAAATGAATAATATTTTTTTTTGTTTTTTTTTTTTGCTCTTAAATATTAATATAAATATATATTTATATATATATATATTGATAGTACTGTCCTCTCTTTTCATTACAATGAGAAGAAAGAAAACAACCCCATTCGCTCGACGCAGCGGGTACTTTGGGGTACTCCTACTTCAGGATACCTGCCGAGCGCAAGGTCCTTCAGGGTACCTACCTTAATATAGGATCAGATTTTGTGATTGAGAGTTAATAGTTAAATTTTTAAAAGTCAATTGAAATACATTTTTCGATTTATATTATCAATAAAATCTTAAGGTTGAGTCATCTTTGATTGGATGTCTCAAATTTTTTTTTTTTCTATTCTTAGAAGAAAGAAAATTCAATAATCTTAAGTGACAATGATTAGACAATTATCATATTTCTTGTATTCTCAAAAAGAAAATAAAATAAATTAATCTTGTGCAAAGCTTCAAAATAAAATAAGGGGGACTGACGACCTTGTTCGGACCGCAAACAACAATGAAATTGATCTGTCCGAACGCCGAAGTGAAGAAGTCAAGGCTCGTGAGGCTTGTTAGTATTAGAGAGTGGACCCCACAAGAACCGAAACGATTTGACGGGAGAAGGGCCATTATTTCAAATTACATTTAATTTTTGATGCAGTGCCTGACTACACACAATTGGGCATTGTCTATCATTGGAAGTTCATCATCACGTAATGTAATATTAAAATTAATTTTTTTTCTAAAAAAAAATTCACAAGATAATATAAGTCACGTATTTCTTCCTACATAGATGATAGTATATCTATGGAGCCTTTGGCAGATCATATATGAACATTGCATAAACGTCTGCATTGAGCAATGTTTTTAAAAACAAAAAAAAAAAAAAAAACCGATTACCCGTAACTCTCTCTCTGTATATTCTCCTCGTAGCTTATAATATTCTTTTTTAAATTACTTATATTAATATTTCGCCACTGCTGGTTGGGTTTTCCGCCGGATTTATGTGCTATTGAGACAACGTTACGGTCGAAGCTGCCGTTTGTCTGTTTTACTTTGGATTTAAATGGCCAGCGAAGAAGAGAAAGAACCTGGTCGGTCCTTTTATTTGTTTGTTTTGATTAAGGAAAAGTTTTAAAGGTGAAACTCACCCGTGCAAGAGATTCCTTGATCAAAAAACAGTTTTATAAATGGAAAAATATATAAAAGTGACAGTCCTGCAAGCTCTACTTCAAATATATAGACAGATAGCCCAATACTGAAAGTCAGAGACGCTGGGCTGATATTGAAATAAGATCCAGAGACGTGTATTGGAATTTAGATGATTAATTTAGTAAGCAGATGAGATGCTAAATAACGTTTGAATATCAGGAAGACATAAAAAATGAAATTCATTATTAACTAAAATATATAGACACACTAATGGAATGGAATTAGGGTTTTTCTTCTTTCTAAGATTATATTATATAAATAAATAATAACTATTCACCCAAATAAGAACAAAATAAAGAAAGAATACGAGCATAAGATCTCATAAATTTCCGCTTAAAATGATAGAATTTAATCACTTAAATACATACCACAATATATAACTAGTTCCTTTCTTTGATTGCAGTGTCCAATTATGATATTAATTACATTACTTTGTATGCAGCTCATCAAACGGAATCGGAATTTAAAGTGAAATATGAGTTACCATAAAACAAAATATTGATTAACATGTAAGATTCACAAGTCTCCATCCCAAAGTTCCTCCAAAGATTTGATTAGCCCCTCCGGGTGGACAAATTCAGTTACTGGATTGCCCCTGCGTTGAGTGATTTCTTTAATTCGATCCAATTCTTCTTTAGTAAGTTGGAAATCAAAGATCTGAAGATTTTGGGTCATCCTCTCCTTGTTGAAACTCTTAACTACCACAGACACCCCTTGTTCATATAACCATCTTAGTGCAACCTGAGGCAGAGTCCTGCTCCTGGAAGCTGCAATGTCTTTAAGGACTGGACTTTCCATTACTGCATCACAACCCCAACTGTTACCATATGCTCCCAAAGGAGACCATGCACTCACATGAATTCCTTTCTGCTGGCAAAATGGTAGCAGTTTTCTTTGTTGCCACCCAGCATTCATCTCCACCTAAAAGTAGAAGGTTTAGAGGGCATTTGGTTTCCAACAAAATATGTTACTTTTTCAAATAAACGTGAAATGTTCGAAGTGGTTTATATATTAGGAAATAAAAATATATATACCTGATTAACTGCTGGAGGTATGGTGGCCTTTTCCAGGAGTTTTGAGAGCTTTTCACAGGTGTAGTTGCTCACACCGATAGACTTGGCCAAGCCCATATGGCTGCACTCTTCCATGGCCGACCAAGTCCCATGAATATCAAAAGGGAGGATGTCATCCTTTGCATTGAAATTTTTTCCAAGATCTTGCTTAAGCCTTAGGGGCCAGTGAACTAGATAGAGATCCAAATAATCCAACCCCAATTTTCTAAATTATTTTCCAAAAAAGAAAGGTTAATTAGTTCTCAAGATAGTTCCAGAATCAGTAATTATTCTACAAAGGGTGAGAAATTAGGAACAGAGAAAAAGGCGAACCCAAGTGTTTTCTTGAGGGCAGGCAAGACAAGGTCAGGATCAGCATCCGTGCACCATAACTTAGAAGTA
>JAWZTD010019492.1:0-12259 GCA_035221335.1 Echites panduratus
TGTTTAAATCATTTGAGAATGTGTAAATATAAATGGTTGTGTCCTCATACTGTGTAGTTGTGTGAATATCGGTGGCCAAGCAAAAAACCGGCACACCCCTTTTAATTTCAGTTTCTTTGGACGTATTAATTAAAAGGTACTAATATTCAAAATAAAAAGTTGCACTAATGGAAATTACTTTTAATTTTTCATAATATTTTTAAAATAACCAATAATAATCCTTATTTTTTGAAGTTATAATATATTAAATACTAATTTTTTATAGGATAAAAAATATTAAAATAAATTTTATTTAACAAAAAGTATAATACATTAAATTAATAACTCTAAAGAAAAATCCACTAAGTGTTCGAGATATATTTATGTGTATATGATTTTCGTAATAAAATTATTCTCTTTATCTCTAATTATAAATCATTTTTAATCATTTTTAAGATTAAAAGGTCTTTTCCTCAAAATGTCCATATGGAAAAAAAAAACATCAATAAAGAAAGGAAGAAATATGTTTACAAAAAGCATATATATTATTGAAAAAATAAATAAAATATCTATTACATTACCCATAGTAACTTATAAAAAATGTGAGTTCAAATAATTCATAGTTAGGGAATCTTTAAAAATAATCACTGGATTGAAAAAAAAAAAAAATACTATTGAAAATGAGTGAGTGAAAGAAGAAAAAGAGAAAAAATACAGCAAGGACCAAAGAGAAAATCTTTGAAAAGAAATTCCCAAATCCATTGCAATGCACTAAATTAAATTTCTGTTCATGTGATTCAAGGGACCTTTTATACACAAAGGGATCCTAAGGGACCATTGGGAGAGGTATGTTGCCGAAAAACTGGAGATTGAGGATTGGAGGAATGCCAAATCAAAGGACTTAACAACCATAACGGCAACTTGCAATGTTGAAAGCATGGGAATCTGACCCCAAACAACTAGACGGGAATTGAGTGAGTTGTAATCAAGATAAGTTAATCCTTTGTACTTGGGAATATCCATCCAACAACTAAAATCTCCAAAAAAGAGCTTTCAATGAGTATTATTCAAATTATAAAGTTGTGAATGTTGGATTCATACCCAGTAATGTATAGCATCGAGAAGTTAAGTTATTATACATTCTTTTAACTGCATAACTGACATAAGAACTACAAGAAGTCAAGAATATCAAAACTTCGTATCAATGTATGCTGTGCAAGATATTACAGATGCACAGAATCCATTGCCTATATAGTTTATGCATTTTGGAAATCTGGGCTGATCTTTATATACGCCTGTATTCATCTCCACAGTCTCCAATGACTTTTAGTAGAGCTTTTCCTTTACTTGAAGCTTCTTTGATGCTGCCCATGTCCTCCTCATCAAGAACTAGCGAAAAAACAGCATTGGTGTCTTTAATATGTTCTGCTAGACCGAGACGAACACCAACCATTGATCCTGCTACTCCAGGCTGTATGCAGGAGAGGGCATTAACTGAATTAGGAGAAATCTATAAAATTGGAAATTTCTGCTAATGATCAGAACATTGGAAATGAATAGCAAACTTTAGAAGTCACCTCACCTGATCCAGTATGTATCTCACAGCAACTGTTGGAATTGAGACCCCATGTTTTGATGCTACTGTTTTCATGGTCTTGAGCAAATTTTGGAACAGACTCCATCCTCCCCAAGCATCAACCATCTAGATTTTTGCAGAAATAAAAAGTTCATGTTGCAGTTACAATACAAACTTTACTAAAAAATAAGGTCACCCCTCTTGCCCTTTTGTTACCAAGACTGTTTTACTGCATTAGCAACCAACTTCTTGAGTAATTGTACAATTTTATTTTATTTTATTTTTGGCTTAGAAGATCTTTACTTGTTCTTCACAAATTATTTCATTGTGTAATAATCTCTAAGTTTTCTATCATTAACATCTGTTATTTGAGCTTACTTTCAAATCTCTGGAGCTTCTTTTGATGAGTCCTTTTTGTTTGAAAAAGAAAACAGACTTGATTACTATTTCAGTAGCTAGCAACAATTTCAAAGATCAGTGTCAGAGAATGCATGTAATGAAAAAGGTTGTGCTGAAAGAACATACCCTTTTGTACTTCTGCAGCGAAGGAGTGTTTAGAGGAGGTCCAGCAAAAGGAATTGCTAAGTTGGTATCAAGGAACTTTTCAGACAACAACCCTCCCATAACTGTGCCATACCTGCAGATTGAGATCCATGACGACTGGTAAAGAGGAATCTCATATCAAACATTTCAAAGTATTACTGAAGATGTGAATCCGTAATCTTATAAGTGTCTCAACATTTTTCTCAGGGTATCATTAAGTTCAAATGAAAAAAGTTTGGAACTTCAAAGGAAACTCATAACGAGACACTGAAATGCATCCACAGACTAAATCCTCTCAGTAATCTGGTTTAGAGCCAAATAATGCTCTATGAAATTTGATCTCATGAAAGCTGAGGAATATACAAGACAGTAACACTGTTTATGATACCTAATTAGAACATCATCCAAAAAACTGTAGAGTAAAATAAAAAAAAAAAACAAAGTAAATATTTTTGAAACAGACCTATAGACTATCAACAGGGCTAGTACAAACATATATACAATCAGAGACACAGAAAGTATAAGTTCCTCCAGCCATGTGTGTGTATACAGAGTAACACATGTTATTATGGAGAGAGAGAGAGAGAGACAGACGTTATAAGTTTTACTCCCGTAAGCCTGCAAAGCTCTGCCATTTTCTGCTGAGGACGCATGTCAACAACTGAATGTTGTACCTGAAGAAACAAAAATTCTTCTGAAATTCAGTCAGCTGGATATGCATTCAAGTGTTTAGAGAGGAGAAAAGGAAAAGTAAAAGCAATCTTCAGATGAAAGGTCTAACCTGGTTGCTAACAACTGGAATACCATTCTCTAGAATTTTTTGCAATCTTTCTGTATCGAAGTTTGTCAAAGCGACAGTCTTAATCTTACCTGCAAGTCGATCACTGAAGTAATCCACCATAATCAAGAAAATTGGCCTGCAGTTGAGACTCTAAGGCAATTGGCTTGATACAAACCTTCTTCTTTGAGGTCTGTAAGGTGTTTTAGTGCATCAAGGTATCCAGCATTAGAGTAGTCCCACCTAGTTTAAGGGGAAAAGAAGATTTTATATCAGCCAGCTTAATATTTTAAACACCTCCATGTTGTCCTCATCCAGCAGAAAGATCTTAATTATTGAAAACATCTTGTTTTTTCAATCCCTAGATTGAAGAAAAAGTCTGGTCAATACAACAGGGTCAGCGAGTCTAGATTTCCTATTCCCACTATATTTCCATCACTTCTAGTTCACAAGTTAAATATGTTAAAAGACTAGCTGAGCAGCAAAAGATGCAATATATGACATTCCTACCAATGAAGCTGAAGCATGTCCAAACAAGTAACATCCATCCTCTTTCGTGAAAGGTTAATGTTATCTCGGACAAAGTTACTGGTCATCTTGACAGGTGGTGGCACCCATTTTGTTAGACTGAAAGAAATAAACTCAAAATTAGTAGTGCAATAAACTTCTTTCATACTTTTTTGCTTGCTACTGCACCCTTGAATTTTCTAAGCAACCTTACTCTTATATAGAAACAACCGAATTCCTTAATGGATATTGACATAAGTTGGTTATCCAGAACACAATTATCCATCTCTTAATGATATTAATGATGGAAACTCACCCTCTGATATTTTCCAAAAATTCAGGTGGACGCTCTCGACGCACTCTATTAATGAAGATCCCATAAAGATCTTCAGCAGGTCCATCTACAACAAAAAAAAAGCATATATGCTTATTTAGGAAAGCCACTAACATGAAAAAATTAACGTGTATAGAACTAAAAATTAGTGGTGTCCCAAAACGTGCATGAAACCAACACTATGCCGAAAGAACGGCACTAGAATCAGCTGATACTGAAAGAGAGAAAAGTTATGATGCATAATGCGAGTTACATATATCAGTCAAATCAAACGTGCTGAGTCCTGCATCCGCATATTGAAGCATGGCATTAATAGCACCATCTGTATCAGTTTTTCCCCAGGCAGGACTACCACTCTGCCACATCCCATTAACAACCCTGCATATTTGCAGTGAATCTTTTCCATTGTTTACTATAGTCCTCCTGTTATCTTCTGTCAATAAACATTTAATTGAACTCGGGAACAATTGTCTTGCATCCTTCAGCCCATTAGACCTTATCTTGACTAAGTTTCTAGTAAATTGGGTAAAACAATTGCCCAAGTGCTCTGCCATGGTTGATAGCAGATAGAAATGACTAAAAACTTTTCCATGACATAATGTAAATAAAGAATTATATTATCCTCTTTCATATTTTTACATCCTGGTAGAGCAGTTATCCTATCCTCCACAATGCCTCCTTTTCCACCATATGTTTTAACAATGAAAATTTTCATTTATGCCCCTGTGCCAAATTTTCACAAAAATGTACAAAAAAATTATAAAGTTACAATTTTGCCTTGTGCCCCTTTGCATTTCCTTTTTTCTGGTCTTCTTTTCTTCTGCAATTTATTCAGAAATACACAGAAGGAGAAGACATAAATTAAAGAATAATCAGTTATTGAACCTTACAATGGTCAGCCATGTCGAAGGTGGTTAAACCAGCATCAGCATAGTCAAGCATTGCCTCAACAGCATCATGTCGGTCAATTCTGCCCCAACCGCCACTGGTCTGCCACATTCCATTTAGCACTCTGCATATCTCCAAAGAATCATTCCCATTCTTCAGAGTTTCTGTCCTCAACCGTTTCTCTTTCTCTGAAACCTCAACTTCAGCGGTCACCTCGCACCTAAACACTCCTCCTCTGACTCTTCTCCGGCGGCCACACTCCAATTGAGCCTCAAAATTGATGCTAGTTAATGATTTCTTGATGATTCTTGTATTCAGGCGATGGGTGTAAATAGAGGGCTGCACTGACAAAGCATTGGCAGCTGCTGCCATTTGTTTCGTTTCTGAGAGATTCTTGTTTTCTTCTTCTTCCTCTTACGGCGGGTTTGGGGGCGGGAGGGAAAAGAAGATAAAGTTAGGATAAAAAAGAAAAGAATAAAGAAAAGAAATTGTATCAAAATTATTTGAGAGTTTGAGAAATGTATTTTTTTGTTCTTGAATATCTTATTTTCTTGAATTAATTTTAATAAAATTGTTTGACTTATTAAATATATCATTTTTTGCCCTTATTTCATATTCTCAGTAAATATTTCTTTTTAAATGGGTTGAGTATTTTCCGCCATAGCAAAACGGTCTAAATTTAAAATAAATTGGTTGAGCACTTGAGTTTGTTAAACAAAAGAAGAAGAAAAAGAATCGAGTGTGTTGGACAGCAAAAGGGCAGGGTTTACTCTTTGTTAATGACTCAGGTGGTGGAACACAGTATCTGATGAAGAAATGGTTTGTTTCACAGAAGGAAGGTCTACACAGCTCGTAACAACAAAATAACATGGGATAAGTAAGGGTAATTATGTTAAGTTTGATAAAGTTTTAACTAACGAAGAAAAAAAATTCAATAATTTTAGACGAGAAGGATTAAAATTAAAAAGAATAGGTGAGATGGACATTATAGGAATTTAACGAAATTTTTAAATGTTCCCCAGCCATCCGTCCGTTTCTTTTTCAAGATTGGTCTTGCTGCAAATAACTCTCACGAGTGATGCTTTCCCCCTCCCTTTCTCTCCTTTTCTTTCTAAAAAAAAAAAAACCCCTTCCAAAACAAAACTCATTTCTTCATCTTCTCTTCAATTCCCCTCTCTCCTCCCCAGATCTCTCCTCCCAAACTAACTGGTAGTTTGAATTTCATGGACGATTATATATTAAAAATGGAAAATTATGATATGGATCGGATTCATATCCCCGCATATTGAAATTCATAATATTAAATCAAAAGTTATAATTTATTTTTTTTCTATAAAAAAATTTTAATATTTTTAGACAAAATATATGATGACAAACCTAATGATCCCAATACATAATAAAATGTTTCTATCAAAAAACAAGATGAGGTGCATTTTTAATCATTACTAACATTTTTTATTTTCTGAATAAATTTTCTGTTTTGCCCTTGTTTTGCATTTTGGGCTTCATCGTTGGCATGTCTAAAGGCTAAGCCCAAGTTTTTTTTTTTTTTTCCCCCGAGCGCGGGGGGCGGAGGAAGCATGGGCAGCTCCTGCTGCATATTTTCAAAGTGTATCGAGGATAACCTCAATTGAATAGGCTTATAAAAGTATTTTTTTTTCTACATTAAGTTATTTTGTATTGAGATGCAGCAATTTATAAGTGTTTTTAAAATTAAAATTTGTTTAAATGAAAAATATTTTTTTATCATAATTTTTAAGTATTTAATAGAATAATTATATTCTATAAATTATAATATATTAAATGTTAATATTTTAATATATTTACGTAAACTTAATCTTTTTACACGATACAATAAAACTGACTTTTTAAAATATCATGAACTTATATCTAAATAATAATAAATAAATAATGTTTTATTTAATATCAAAAGATTAAAACGAATTGCATTTTTTACATATTTTTATTCGTATTAAGATATAAATATGAATTAGACAAAATAAAATTTCAAAATACTATAATAAGATAAATAAAAAACTCAGAAAAAGAAAAAGAAAAAAACAAAAAATAGAAAATGAAGGGATTAAAAAAGAAGAAGAAAGCAGCGCTGACACAGTGGAGTCGAAAGTCCGGGGGAGTTGGGGGTGCACTGGTAAGGTGGGAGGTTAGCGAGAATTTAAAAAAAAAATTGCAAGGAACAAAGAAAAAAAAAGAGAAAGAACTTGAATGGAAAAAAGGGGGCCCCGGGGGGGGGGGGAAGGGAGAAGAAGAGTAATAAAAAATTTGGAAAATGGAATATATGAGAAGAAAAAAAGTTAACTTGAAAATTGGAATCAAATTTTGTGTTTTTTTTAAATATTTACTTCTTTGTATAAGGGGAAACAAGCAAGATTTTTTTCACTTAATTGATTATTAAAAGAAAATAAGTGTTTATTTTTTAAATTAAACCAAAATAAATGTGTCCTCCATAATCATTTTAAAACACATTCTTGATCTTAAGCACCTTCATCTTTCAATGGTTTTCCTTTTCAAGATCTCTAAAATGGGTTCCACCTATCAACTAATTTACTAAATCATTAAGTTATTTATTTTTCATATTTTTACTCTATTATTAAAAATAAAGATATTTTAAAATTGAATTTTTTTAGAAAAATAATAAATAAATATTGTGAATCTGTATATAATATTAGAAAGAATAAAAAAATTTGATCAATGTTCACAAAATTGAAAAATAAAAAAAACAAGGAAAAAAAAAAAGTGAAACTGTTGAGTTTAAAGAAGAAGAAAAAAGAAAAAATGTAAAATAAAAAAAAAGAAAAAGAGAAAAAAAATCAATTTGAAGTTGCCGCGTTGAACTCGAAACTAGAAGAAAGAATGGGGAAAAAATTGAAAAATGCTTCATTAATTCAATGGGTCCCACATATGTCAGCCTTGCCCTGCACACTTTTTTTTTTTTACTTTATATATGTCGATTTACATCAAAAGTCATACATAAATCTGATATTTCTTATTTATTTATTTTTAATATATATTAGATATCTTGATTTATATCTGTATTTTTAAAGGTCAAAAATCCTATATAAGGTAAAACTGATATTTCTTAATTATTTTTTTAATATATTAGATATCTTTACTTACATCTGGATTTTTAAAGAAGGTAAATTTTTCCCGTCTATAGTGACTCGAATTTAAAACCTTCCATTAAAAAGAGATTTAAATGTAAAATGTGTGACAACTTGACTACTCCCATTTATCACCTTGTCCTCCACTTTCATCTTCAAGTAGCTGTGCATATTTTGGCATGGCTGGTTTCAATGTCTTTGAGATGTATTTTTGGGCACCTCTTTCCAAAGACGGGAGATGATATCCTCTTAATTTCTCTTTCTTCGAGGCATTCCTCCAAGCCCCTATGTTGGAGATGCTTCAAGGATTTTTATGATCCAGAATCTTAATTTATTTTTCATATTCATATAATTTTTTTAAAAAGTTGTGTTGGAGTCATATTTATACACATTAATCAACTATATCAATAGTAAGATTGAGTCAAATAAATGACCCAGTATGCAGGTTGCATTTTCGAATCATTCGTCCACACTTTTATATGTAAACTTAGCATGTTTGAGTATAAGAATCTCTCTCTAATGAAGAGAGATGTCTCCTTAATTTCTCTTTCTTTAAG
The DNA here is from genome assembly GCA_035221335.1 of Echites panduratus. Classification (NCBI taxonomy): domain Eukaryota; kingdom Viridiplantae; phylum Streptophyta; class Magnoliopsida; order Gentianales; family Apocynaceae; genus Echites; species Echites panduratus. The sequence goes on from JAWZTD010019492.1 coordinate 8,285, forward strand.
GCATCCCTCCAAGCACCTACGTTGGAGATGCTCCAAGGATTTTTATGATCTAGAACCTTAGTATGTTTGAGTCTAAGAACCTCATTATGAATTCACTGGTTAGTAATCTATTTGAATATCAGATTATTATCTCTTAGAGGAGGTTGAGGATCAAATCCGACTAATTATATATCGAAACTTTAAAAAAAACCACATTATGAGGAGGCTAAATGAAATATAGAGGTGCAAATGGATAAGAAATCAACATTAATGAGATTTTAGAATACTTGTTATGTCTCTATTTATAAGTTATTTATAGTTCAAAGTAGAGGTCACTCTAAGCTTTTGCACAAGAATTAAGGATACAAAAAACTATATATTGATTAAGTCAAAATACCTATAAAAACCCTTACTTAAATTGTCAGGAAAATTAGAATAAGAAATATCTTGAGGGATAAGATTAAAAAAAAATTTATTAAATTTCTTAAAATAATCTATATTATGAAACAAAATTATAAAGTTAAAACGACTTATATTATAAACTAAAGGAAGTAATGTTTCTTTTTTCCCCTCCAAAATGTTCTTCTCCATTTTGGGAATAGTAATCGAAGAAATTGAGTAAAATATTCACAAATTACTGCTTATTTTGAGTGAGATAGTAATTGTTGTTTTTTAACTTGGGAATAGTTAAGTCAAATAAGCCAAAATGTTGGATCAAAAAAAACAATTGTCTCTTTGAAAATATGGACAATTCAGTTACTAGTAGTACCAAAAAAATACGGTTTCCTCGGTACTCGTGCAATAGATTAAAAAAGACAAAAATGAAAAAAACATCACAGGAAAGGAGAGGGAAGTATCGTTCCACACAATACTCACAAAGATTAAAAATAAAACATCATAGGAGGGAGTATAAGCATGAGTACTTTTGACACCAGCATATGATATACAAGGAACTGATTATTCTATAACTGAGGGGTGATGAAAGAAATTTTCTAACAGTCAGTTCCATTGTTTTCTACCTCCTTGACCAAAGAAAGTTGTGTGTTTCTCAAGAGGGAGGGAATTCAACATTGTTAATGTTTCAAACTGGTTCTGATCAGTTCATTATTCAATGTCAGATTTTACATAAAACAAATCAAAGAGTTGGATTTCCATTTGAAGTTTTAGCAACCTTCCTAGAAAGACAGAAAAAACAGATAAATGTAAGAAGAGGCATTAAACTGAACTGAACTAATAAAATTCAAATTCATCGGTTTCTCCAAAATAAGACAGACTAAATTACCAAACAGGATAAAAGCTGAATTCTCCTAAACTCATAACATCATAAGACAGATCTAGCAAAAGAAAATCAATCTAAAAGATGATTAGATCTTAATAATAATTCCTTCGTTCCTCTGGTTAAATCTCGAGACCAGGTCCCTCACCAAGTTCACATCCCCAAGAGGACCAAAACCTCTTTCCAAATCTTCCCATTCTTGAAGAAGCTTAGTAATGATCCTTGAATCAGAATTAGGCCTTGTGGAAGCCGTGAAGTGATGAAGGGCACCCTTAAATATATTTCTGACCCGTTGAATACAAGTTTCAGACATAACCATCTTCTTTTTCAGTCTAAATCCTTCTACAGATTCTTCCTCATACATAAAATCTTCTTCTTCTGCCATGCGTGCCTCAAATCTAGCATACCTTATCCATACATGGACTTGCTTGTTCCATTCCAAAAGCTTCTCAAAAAGTTTTCGGGCTTTCTGGGGTTGATTTTCTGTCATCTCAAAGTTAATGTAAGAACACCACAGGGGTTCAGATTGGGAGAGTGCAGATTGTGAGAGTGCAATTTCATAAATGAATCTCACTCTTTTTGGGTTAGATTGAGACCTCTCAAATTCAGTATAATCCATCCACGGAGAGTAATCATAATCAGGTGACCATTGGACGTACCTCATGAACAAAATCTGACAGGTTCTTATTTCCCCAAGTTTGTGCTCCATATGAATGTAAGCCCTGAAAATATTCTTGGTCGGAGAATTTCGAACGGCGGATTCGAAAATAATCCTTGCATTATCAAAATTGAACTGGGCTACCTCAAAATGGGCAGCGGAAATCCAAACCTTCTCAAAGGAAATTTCTTCGTGAGGGAGCAAATGGAGACATCTCGAGTAAACCCTCCTTGCCCTTTCGATATCTCCTGCCTCTGATTCTTCAAACGAGGCATACTTCAGCCACAGCTGAGCATAGGAAATCCACCAAAAATTGTTCATCTTCTTAGGAATGTGTTGAATTGCCTTCTCGAATACCCGTCTAATCCTGTCATGATTTCCCATTCTCTTCTCGAATTCCAGATACCCATTCCAAGCTTCATAATCATAAGGGTTTAACTCAACAACAGTCTCGTACTGAGACCTGGAAAGCATTGGCGGAGAACTGCTACTCCTGATCATGGCGGAAATCAGCGGCTGAGAAGTGCCCTGAGAACTGCTGCTACTGCTGATCGCTTCATAATCATAAGGGTTTAATTCAACAACAGTGTCATTGGAAAGCATTGGCGGAGAACTGCTACTCCTGATCAAGGCGGAAAGCAGTGGCTGAGAAGTGCCCTCAGAATTGCTGGTCATGGCGGAAATCTGCTTTCTCTTCCGTTGATCGACCATGGAATTTTTCTTGCCTATGTTCTCTTCCTATTTCTCAGACTTTATTAGAGTTGTGCAGACTAAGAGAATCCTAATATATATCGAAGAGGGGGATTAATTAGACTCGTAAATCTAGTGGGAGTCTGTTTATGCAATGTACTAAAGATATTATTATTAGAATATAGTAAAAAATTAGAATATATGATTAAACAATAGAAGGAAAAGATATTTTTTTACTTGAATATATCTTGTATTTGTATTGGTTTCTTTTATTTCCACGCCAGAGATTATTGATTTTTTTTTTTAAAAAACTTCCAATTAAAATAATATACATGTTTAACCAAAAATAATAATTTAAATACAAATGTAATTTTTTTATTTGTGTATTATACCAATTGTTAATATTAAAATATCTGTCATAAAAATTGGAGAAATCTAAAAGGATTAGGAAAGCAGTTTAAAAAGGGAAATGAGTAGAATTTTGGCAACTGGTTATTTAAATTTTTCATGATTTGTTTTTTCAATTGAAGTACATCAAAGGAAAAAAAGAAGGGAAAAATATTATTAAATTATTAATATTATTTTATGTTTATAAAACATTTTTTTTTAAAAAAAATTGTAAATGTGGTAAGTAGCAAGTTAATTATTTTTTTATCAATTATTATTTAAATAAATATGAAGAGTTGTCATTAATGAAATATTAATTTGTATGTTCCTTTGATTTTCGTGGGAGCTGCAACTGAATTTATTAGTACTATACTATTGAATGAGGACTAATAATACATTCTTCGTTAAAAGTGAATGGGCTTCCAAATATTTTGAAAGGATTAATGTTAAAATGTGCAATAAGAAATTTAAACGTTTAGGTAAATAAATCTGGAAGATTATTTGATGATAAGTAGATTTTTATTGTGTTTCTGATCTTTTTGGTACACTTAAGGAAAAAAATCAAATTATATACAAATATAATTTTTTAAAATTAATGTTTAAAAGTCTATTATAAAAACTTATACTATTAATCATTTCATTTATACTACATCGAATAACAATATTTATGATTCGATGAATTTCCAAGTAATTTAGTTCATACTATTAAATAAAAATCTACCCCGTTTAATTCAATAATAATAATTAAAAAAATATTTCAAACAACATTTTTAGATAATATAAATTTAATAATTTATTATTATATATCTTAAATTCATTCAATTAATACAATGAATTTTAATAAAATTTTATTTATATAAATTTCCTAATTAAAATATTTTTCTATAATTTATTGATAACATAAAATTAATTAGCTCAATTTAATATCCAAATAACACAATTTATTATAGATCTAAAATTAATTTTTAACATTAATTTTAAATCA
>JAWZTD010019522.1:0-19262 GCA_035221335.1 Echites panduratus
GATTTTCCAATATCCCACATTTGAAGCAATATGTACTACAGAAAATTAGCTTTCTATTCGTTTCCTCCCTTCTTGGTGCACGTGTATTGCTCTTCTATTCATTAATGTATTGGTCTTCTGTGATTACTACATAAGTTCACCAGCTTTTGCATTTCGAAGAGTTGAGCTTTTTTGATATTCTAGGAGAACAATTCTACAAAGCCTGGGGAAGATGTTAAGTATTAAATTTAATTCTTTTTCATTCAGTTTATTTTGGAGTTTAGTGGAAATTTAACAAAATATTAGAATTGAGATCTTGAATTCAACTTCTACTGTCATCTTTCAGTCATTTACCTTATCTCTTTCTTACCAAATAAGTCCGAAAGTGTATTTTAATAAAATTATATTTCATCGTTTCGAAATTAAATATTCTGTTTTGACTTTAAAACATATTAAGAAAAAATTTTAACTCAATTAATCTTAATGTTATAATGTTATTTTTCCAAATAAAAAGTTTAATAAAATAGAAAATGAAAAATTTAATTCAAACAATTCAAAACATTCTGAAGAGAGAATATTTAACTTTTACGTTAAAGAGATAAAATTAATTTGTACATTTGGACATAATCTACCTCTCGATTTAGATAATCTCTATGTTCATGGAGCATACAAAAGTCAAATTTAGCTATATATTTTGGTAGGATAGAGTTCTACGGGAATCGAAAAAGTGGTTTATCTTTGTAGCAATAAAAAATAATTCCCTCTTATGGAAAGTCAATCATTTTACTGTTATTCGTGCACCAAACAGAAACCACTAAGTAAATGATTGATTAAACGAAGATAACATTCTTAATCCGAATGGAATACCACTTCCACTTCGACAAAATGTTTTGTAGCAGCAACTGGAATTTTATAACAAATGTCAGCCACAAAATTAAATGTCAACATTTTACAATGCAAAACACCCTTACTAATGACTAAAAGAAGAATCAATAGTCCTCTGAGCAATGAGAAATAGATGGATTCCTCATATATTGTGAACATTTTATTAGAAAATTTAATGCACAAACAATCATTTTATAACACATCTAAATAATATATATATTTATATCAAAGAAAGCACTATCAACTTAGTTTCGAGACAAGTGCCATATCTGAATTTTTAATATGTGTCAGGTTTTAAAGCAAAAATTTTAGCATCATTGATTATCTCTAAGTAAACAGCATCATACATAGTGGGTTTCACTCGATTTCGTTATGAATTTTACTCTTGATAAGTTTGTAACTTCTAATAATATAATTAAAGTGCGTACTTGAGCTTGATTTGGACACCGCATCTAAAAAAAATAAAAATAGGACCAACTCTTTGAAATGTGCAAATTAACTTCCTTTGTATTAACGCTCTTTCATGGAGTCCTTCATAGTATTTGTCAATTTGAAAGACGACGACAACTTTTTACAATATGTAACATAACGATGAAATAATAATTATATATTGTATAGAAATGATATTATGGATAACATAGTTCAAATTATTTTTTAACTCATGTTAAGTTTCTAAAGGTCAAAATTAACAGTCTATTATTTTTTTATATATATAAAAAATGATACAAATTAATGAAGCACCCTATGATTTAGTTTGTCTTTTTAGGGTTTAGTTTATAAAATATTTCTCAAAAAATAAATTTTAATAGAAGAATTTATTTTTTCTTAAAAAAATTTTTTTTGTGAAGGTTAACTTTAACCATTAGAAACTTAGTAGGACCTCAAAATAATTTAAGTTTAGTAGCCCATAATAGCAATTCGTTATATTGTATATTAAAATACAAGTCAAATATTTTTCTAAGAATTATACAAATGTTATCCTATTTTTCAAAGCAAATGTTTAACGCGATATATCTATGTCAAAGGCAAGTGTGTCAATTTTATGTAGATGTATTGGTCAATAGTTATCAATAATATTAAATAATTCATCAAATAATCTTATATTTAGATAATAAATATAGTGAATAACTCAATGCTCTTTTATCTACTTAAACTGTGAGTATTTATTAATTATATATTTCACCTTTAGTTTTTTAATAGTTTTTAAAACTTTATTTAACCCTAAGTAATTAATGCTTTCAGTATATGCATGTTTAAAATATATTATTTAAGTATATTAATATTAAAATATCTCACATTCAATATATAATAAGATTTTGAACTACCAAAATTCGCATACAAAGATGCCAGAAAGTACAAAGGACACATCAGGAAGCATCAGGTAATGTGTAATAAATATAATGAAAATTTTGCCATACACAATAATTTATAAATTATATTTTAAATATCAATGATAAATCATGAATTAAATTTCTTTCTGGTAGTATTTAATAATTAGCCTAATTCATTCAATTACATTAAATGGATTCTAAAATTACATTAATATATAATACCTTTTAAAAAGAGTTATCATATAGTTATAAAAGTTTTTTTTCCCGAAACCATAATCTTTTTTTCTTTCTGGACTTTTGTTTAAATTTAAAAAATTTATATTAATTAAAATGGGTCACATGTAACATGATGACCTACTTTTAATCAATTAATACTATAAAATTAGTTATTTAATTTACAAGAATAAAAAGTTCATTTAGCTTATTTGAATGAAGAATGGTAATTATTATTTATTACCGGATAAAACTTTTTCATATAAATATATTGAATTGATATTCCATATAATTTAAAAATAAATTTTTAAATGTCAATAATAATTCAACAGTTAAAATATTATTTAATGCTATTTTATAATTATCACAATCACTTTTTTATTTTTTTTAAAAGCCTCCTGAGATTGTGAAGGGTTTGACAGACCCTACTCGTTTATTCCAAAACAAAAAGAATACAAGAGAGGGCTTAGAGCCTTGCATCCCAAGAAAGGTGGAAACAAATCCACTACATTTCTCTAATATAAGGAACCCTTAATCTATATAATTTTACAAAGTCTATTAATTTCTTAAGGCAAAGAATTAAAAACTACAAAATTATGATCAGATTGTGTAGAACATGCAAAATTTGCTTTCACAATTATTAGCCTCTCTACAAATGAGATGAATTGATTATAAATGTGATAGCCTTGTTATAAATAGTAATAGAAATATAAGATATGTATTCAATAGGAAAAAACAACAAAAGATAAATGAAATATGATAAGAAAGAATTATTCAAGGCTTGTGTTCAACACAATCTCCTTAAAATAGATTTGCCCCCTTCGATCCCTGTGCTCGAGGTTGAAATTTATGTCTGTCTCCCAGGATACAATGGACATGATGAAGAAGTTAGCACAAAATTCTTTATCCAGTGAACTTGAACGAGTTGACTAAATACTATGAAAGTATTTTATACAATGGAAGAATAGAGAGAAAACTGGCTTTCTGATGATTCTTCTTCTCTTCTAAAATTGAATAAGAAGGCCATATTTATAGACTAAGAAAGCAGAGGATTAGAATAAAGGCATTAAATTACTTAGAATTTCTAATGAACCTTTTAGAATTTCGACAAGGCTATTTAGAATTCCCATGCAACCATTTGGATTCTCGAGAAATCTATTTGGAATTTCCAAATAACCATTTAAATTCTTAATGAAACTTTTAGATTTTTCCACATTATCAAATAGATAATGAATCTAACAAGTATTCAGGAGTGATAGGTTGAGAAACAATTTTCTCATTCACTTCCTATAATTTTAATGCCCATTTTCCAACAATCCCCCACATGAATGAAAAATTGATAGCTTTGACTCAACGATAGTGTTCAACATTTGAAACCTGCTTAAGATAGGTAGGTGTTACCCTTTGAACCTTCCCTCGTGAGACACATGTAATTTACTAGCTGTTTAGTAGACGTGATGTCCTTGAACAATCCTCCTACCTTATGTAAATAGAACACATATTTCACTGAGGAATCATATTCTCTTGTTCAGTTCTCATGACTATGTTCATTGTGGCCATGAACATCAAGCTGGTTGTGCAAGAGTTTCGAAAGAATTGATCCCTTGACAATTCTCCTTTGAAGCGACCCCACTTCTCTTTCACATAGGTGATTTACTCAAGTTCCAAGTAATTTAATTACTTACTTAAGAATCATTAAAGCAAACACTGCTATCCTTATCCCTGTTAACATCATTATTTAGCATAGGAATGGGTTGAGGATATCCCCCACAGTGACCACATTAAGTTCTTATAATTAGGTTATCCCATTGAACCTAAATCTTGGGATCTCCAGTCAATTAGGTTGGGTTTTCCTTCATAAAAACTTGTTCTCCAATGGGCTTTAATCCCATTCCCTTTGCCAGCTTTTCAACTGCCTCTCTATTCAAACCTTTGGTTAATGGATCAGCAATGTTATCTTTCGACTTCAAGTAGTCAATCGACATAACTCCTATTGAGAATAGTTTTTTAATGGTATTGTGTCTACGACGTATATGCCTAGACTTTCCATTATACATGTTACTCTATGCCCTTCAATTGCTGATTGACTATCACAATAAATACATAGTGGTTGCACAGGCTTTTCCCATTTTGGAATATCCTTAAGCAAATGGCGTAACCATTCAGCTTCTGCTTCTCATTTATCCAATGCTATAAATTCAGATTCCATTGTGGATCTAGCTATAATAGTTTGTTTTGAGGACTTCCAAGAACCAACAGCACCAGCTAGTGTAAACACATATCCACAAGTGGATTTAGAATCTTTTACATCAGATATCCAATTTGAGTCAGTATATCCTCCAAGGACAGCTGGATATCTAGTGTAATGTAATCCATAATGCTGAGTATAACGTAAGTATCTAAGTACTCTTGTTATAGCTTTCCAATGGTTTGTATTCGGATTACTTGTATAACTACTCAGTTTACTGACAGTATAAGCAATATCAGGTCGAGTACAACTCATGAGATACAACAGACTTCCAATAACTCTAGAGTATTCTACTTGAGAAATACTCTTTCCTCTATTCTTTGATTTATGGAGGCTATTGTCCAATGGTGTTCTAGCAATGCTAGAATCATTCTTGTTAAAACTTTTCAAGAAGTTTATCCACATAATGGGATTGACTCAGAATAACACCATCTGAAGTCTTTGTGATTCTTATTCCCAAAATCACATTAGCAAGTCCCATATCTGTCATGTCAAATCTTGAATTTAACAGATCCTTGGTTGATTTGACCATTTGATCATTACTACCAACAATGAGCATGCCATCAACATAAATGCACAAAATGACATAGCCTTTTTCTATCTGTTTTATATAAACACACTTATCACATTCATTGATTTTGAAACCATTGGTAATCAGTCAAACTTTTCATGCCATTTCTTATGTGCTTGTTTCAATCCATACAATGATTTCACCAAGTTACAAACTTTCTTCTCATTTCCATAAACAATAAAACCTTCAGGTTGTTCCATATAGATCTCCATTTAAGAAAGTTGTTTTTACATTCATTTGATGTACTTCCAAATTTCTTAATGTTGCAATTGCGAGAACCATCCTGATTTAAATTATTCTCTTGATTATGCTCCACAATATTTGCCTTAGCACAGAAAGAATCAGATGTCTTGCACTCAGAAATTTTGTTGTCTTCTTCAATTCGAAGTCTAACAATAAGATCTTCCAAGTTCATCTATTTTTGTTTGTGCTTAAGGTAATTTGTGAAATCCTTCCATCCAGGAGGCAATTTTTCGATGATAGCAGGCACTTGGAAGGTTTCACTTAAATTCATACCTTCAACTTTAATCTCATGCAAGATTACTTGTATTTCTTCCACTTGACTGGAAACAGTTTTGGAATCCAAAATTTTATAGTCAAGGAATCTACCGACCACAAATTTCTTAGCACCGGCATCCTCAGATTTGTATTTCCATTCCAAGGATTCCCATAATGTTTTCGCTGTTTTGTATGTATCATACACACTATACAACGAGTCATGTAAGCCATTTATCACATAGTTTAGCCATTTATCACATAGTTTGGCGTAAATAATCAGAATGCTTCCAAGCCTCAACCGAGTTCATGACTAGCACATCCTTTTCTTCCTCAGGAAGAATAGGAGCATCCTCACTCAGGAATCTTGCAAGATTCAAGGTAGTCAGGTGAAACAACATCTTTTGTTGCCACCTTTTAACTTTCGTGCCTCCGAACTTTTCTGGCTTCTCACTGTGATGGGAAGAAACCATAGGAGTAACCACATTAGGCACTTGCGAATTAGCAGCAACTGCAAAGCCCAATCCATAAGTAGGCATAATGGCATTTTTTGAAGTCTCCATACTGAATACAAGAATGAATAATCTGTTTTAAGATTGTTAAAAATAGTAATAGAAATAGGAGATATGTATTCAATAGGAAAAAACAACAAAAGATAAATGAAATATGATAAGAAAGATTTATCTGAAGCTTGTGTTCAACACAATCTCCTTAAAATAGATTCGCTCCCTCCGGCCCTTGTGCTCAAGGTTGAAATGGAAGTCTATCTCCCAGGATACAATGGACACGATGAAGAAGCTAGCACAAGATTTTTCACCCAGTGAACTTGAACAAGTTGACTAATATAATACTATCAAAATATTTTGTGCAATGGATGAATAGAGAGAAAACTGGTTTTCTGATGATTTTTCTTCTCTTCTAAAACTGAATAGAAAGGCCTATTTATAGACTAAGGAAGTAGAGGATTAGAAGAAAGACATTAAATTATTTAGAATTTCTAAGTAACCTTTTAGAATTTCGATAAGGTTATTTAGAATTCCTATGCAACCATTTCGATTCTCAAGGAATCTATTTAGAATTTCCAAATAACCATGTAAATTCTTAATGAAACTTTTAGATTTTTCACATTATCAAATCGAGATAATGAATCTAACAAGTATTCCAGGAGTGATACATTGAGAAACAATTTTCTCATTCACTTCCTATAATTTTAATGCCAAATTTCCAAAAGGCCTCTCTCTCACATTTCACTTAATTAAACTAAATGAATTTTAAAAAACATGAACTGATGTGAATTTAGGTAATTGAATATTCATTAAAAAAAGTTATTATTGTCAATCTCTACTGAAAATTCATATAAATATAAATGTAAAAAATATTTTTGAAAAGTTAATTTGGAATCATACAAAAGAAAAAAAAACACGGGGACATGTGTTATGTTCAGTTTTAATAAAGTTTAAATTAAAGTTTTAATAAAAAAATTTATCATATTTTTTTTAACTATTTGTTTGTAAAATAAAACGGCAATAATATTTTTAATTAAATATAATAAATTTAAATTTAATTATATTTTGACTCAAATAAATAAAAATTAGTGGGCTGCTAAAATCACATTTCATATTATTTAAATTTTTTTCTTATAATAGTGATTTAATATTTTTAATTAAGAAAAGTAAATAATTGATTTAACCAAGTAAGCTACCTATGCAATGCCATGGGCCATTCTATAAAAAGACTAATTACTAAATATTCTGATGTAATAAAATTATTATGGATAAAATATGAAGATAATTAAAAATATATTTTGATAGTATTTTAAATAATTTGTTTGAAAAAGAAAAGGATAGCCATGCGAAGAGTTTTTCTATAAATCTAAACAAAAATAACTGAAAAATTTAGGATTAATATGATTTAAATACATGTATTGAATATTTATTAAAATTATTATAAATATTCTATCTTTGAAGTAGGTCATCATACATACTGGGAGAGCCGTTGTATATACGACTTTATATGAAAGTCATCGGACCGTTGAGAATACTGGCGTGGCAAAAAAGATTTGAAGAAGAAAAGATCATTGTATATAATTTATATGACGATAAATATAACGATCCATCTACGGCGTCATAAAAAAATATTATATCCGACACCCGTGGAAAAAAAATTTTCGCGACATGGCAGTCATATAATTTTTTTTTTTGCTACGGTTGATATGATTTTGTTACTCTTGTGGAGTAGGCAAAGGCATCTAGCAATTGATTTGCTATCTTTTGAACTTCATGTTCACTCACGCTTATGTGTGGATCTAGATATTTCAAAGATGTTGTCCAAACAAGCTCTTTTTCTTATGGTTTATTTTCTCCCCCTAATTTAGGGAACATTAACTCATCAAAATGACAATTAGCGAATCTTGCAGTAAATACATCTCCCGTCAAAGGTTCAAGATACTTTATTATACAGGGAGAATCATATCCAATATATATCCCCAACCTTCTTCGTTTGCTGATTATGTGCTATAAGAACATACACCGCACATCCAAAAATTCTCAAATGAGAGATATTTGATTCAAAGCCCTAATTGCAAATGAGAGAATTCATGATAACTTGATGGCCTAATAGACACAAGTGCTGCAGCATGCAAACTTGCATGACCCCAAGTAGATATAGGGAGGTTTGTTTTCATTAAAATTGGTCTAGTGATTAATTGTAATCTCTTAATAAATGATTCAGCTAAACCATTTTGAGTATGAACATGTACTACAGGATGTTCAACACTAATGTCAATTGACATGGAATAAGCATCAAAGGCATGAGAATAATATTCAGTGGCATTATCTAGACAGATCCTTTTAATAGGATGATCTGGGAATTGCACTCTTAGGGGAATTATTTGGGCAAGTAATCTCGCAAACTCCAGGTTGCCGGTTGATAATAAGGAAACATGCGACCATCGTGTCGATGCATCAATTGATACGATAAAGTATCTAAATTCCCCACATGGTAGGTGAATGGGCCCACATATATCACCATGAATCGGTTCTTGAAATGCGGGACATTCCCACTTTTGCTTGGGATGGTCTAATGACCAATTTTCCTTGAGAACAAGCAGCACACTTTAACTTTTTTTAATGTGTGGACATGTGTATTCTCAACTGTTTTCCACATCATAATTGATCTCGGGTGACCCAAACGGTCATGCCAAACTTTAAATGTAGCAGGATCAGTAAACTTCTGGTTTACCAAATGATGCATTTCAACAGTATCAATCTTTGCATAATATAGTCCAGAAGAAAGAGGTGGTAGTTTCTCTAAGATAGTTTTCTTTCTGGAGATAGTTTGAGTAACACAGAGATACTCAAAATTATTCTCCTCCATTGTTTCAACATGATATCCATTTTGCTGGATATCCTTAGAACTCAATAAGTTTCTTTTAGATTTCGAAGGAAATAATGCCTTATTGATGGTAATTATTGTATTTGCTGGGAGTAAAATACTTGCTCTTTTAGGAGCCTTCAATCAGTTTTGCACTACCATTTATAGTACAAATGTTTATCTCTCCCATATTCAAGCAAGGGAAATATTTCTCTCTTTTAAGTATAGTGTGTGTAGTTCCACTATCAATGACGCAAATATCCTCAGTGGTACTTTTAGAGTCATAATACGGAATAAGAGCCATCTGAACACATCAAAATACTTAAATAAAATAAATAAAGTTCTATTACAAAGGAAATCTAACATTATTACAAAGAAATATAACTAAAAATAAAACTTAACTTAAAAGAACTACAAAAAAAAAATTGAATAGAATTCTCATTTCTTTTAGACGCTTCAGTCACCAATCAAATGGTCAACTCTTCCTTCTAGATGCTCTAAGAAGTCAACCACATCCAAGTGAGTTACAGCAACAACGGTATCATCACCACCATTATCGAGAGTTGAAGTTTGGGAAGTAAAATTTGCTTCAAGACATTTATCCTTCTTTTTATTCGATGCTTGGTAAACATTGCGGAATTATACTCACTTATAGATTTAAAGTATTGCAGCAGTAAATGCATCCAATCATACTGTGCTTTTGGTAGAATGGCCATCTTCGGGTGATCAAATCTTTCTTTTAGATCTATCCACAAAATAAGTGGATCTCTCAAGGTAAGATATACCACCTTTATATCCTCATGGAGGTGATGGCAAAGAAAGATCGTGACTTTCCAATATTTGTCATAATTTTGTGCTAAATGATGCTTATTGGTAAAAATTTCAATAATTTTCAAATACTCACCAAATCTTCAGAAAGGGGTGGTAGTATGACTATGGCTTCAGGCCAATAACACAAAAACAAAGAAAAAAGGTAGATGTAGCAAGAAATTAATTGACATAATTTTTACCTACCTATGTAAATAAAATTCACGTATACTAATGGGGAATATCTTGTTTTGAGAAGGTGGTTCGGAAATTCTTTAATTTTCCATATTAGAAAAAGATCTAGTTAATCTTACTTTGTTTGTTGGGGTGAAAGATATTTCCACCTCTTCATCCTCATGTTGAACTATTTGCTCAACATCATTGCTGATTATGAGTCTTGGAGGTACTGCTTCAGCTACAATCCAAGTTTCAGGAAAATTAATGATTTACCATTTTGGCAATATATTAGTTGCCATTTTTGTAGTGGTCACATTAGTTTCTGTTACTACTGCTTTTCCATGAGAACTAATTTGTCTCATGTTTGGACATAAAGTATTCATTACTTTAAAATGAATTCCACAGACTATTTAAAGTATTCATTTCTTTAAAATGAATTCCATAGACTATTGCTATAGTTTCTGATCCAGGCAAAAAAGTATACCCATGAGTTTGGACTTTAAGACTTATTGCCTTAAATATATGTTTATTTGTTAAAGACAAACTAAGATTTGGGTATACATTAAAATATATTGGTCCATGACTCAAACTGGTTTGAGCCACTCCCATCAAAGATGGTTTCCAATCCAGACATCTTGCATCTCTCAAAGTTGCAAGGATAGAATCATTCAAGCCTTACTAATGTTAACTGCTTAAAAGCAATCTGGATCAAGCCAATATGGATATAATTGTATCCATTGGTCTGATATGACTTTAAGTCATTAGGAGACAGTAATTCCATATTAATTACTATGTCTTCCATAGTAGTTGTTTGCTCCATAAATTTTATGGAATATATGGATTTGAGGTCCAGAATGCAAAACCTATAAATTTGGTTTGGCGGAAAAGTAGAAATTGTCCATCTGTTCAGTGCTTCCTCATCAGGGAAGTCTGTCAACTCAGTGTTTTTCACCGAGGTTTTGGAACCAGAACTCTGCTTAAAGAGATTAAGCATGAAATCATTCATATCTTGTTTAACAATCATAAATAAAACATTATCGGATATATATATTGAATCTAATTATGAATTCTTAGTAGTTCAAAACAAGACCTAGAAAATTAAATCAAATATGAAAAACAAATTACATGGATAAAACGGGTCTAACACTATTTTCTACCCTAATCCTTCACGCTACGTATATGACTTATCATTCTTATCCATCATTTCATAAGAAATTGAAACAGGCTTAAGAATTCATAACTATAAACAATACTTGATCTGATTATATTTTATCTTTCTGTTAATCAAGATATAAATAACTTAGCTAATCATCTTAGCTCTAATACCAAAACTTACACCAGGATATAAACAAAACAGTAAAAAAAGAAAGAAAGAAGTACTTACAGGAATAAGTGCAGAAAACAAGAGCGAAGCGGAATTATGGAAACTGAAATTATTTTATATTAGAGAAGGGTTCAAAGATCTTGCTTTCTGAATGCAAAACTTACAAATATATAGACAAAGAATTATGACTTCAAACCTGGATTCAAAAACTAATCTATAACGGATTTCAAACATTTGAAATCCATGGAAAAGGCAAAACAAATAATTACAAATAGTAGGCATAGTTCCTACCATAAAGAAAATAATGAAAAGTAAGGGAAAATGGCCAACATCTGGCCTAAAAGTCTGCAAATATGGCCCACACTTTTGACAAATGGCCAAATAAGTCAAAATATGATGTGAACATTCCACTAATGCAGAGAATATCTCTTTATCTCGAAAATATCAAGAAAGTAACTAGAGTTAACCTTTTAACTCTGATTTTGTTCATTGGTTTCTTTCCTTTGTCTTTTTATTGATTTTGGACTAACGTGATTGGATTATTTCAGTCTAAAATTTTTCCAAGCTCTTTTGCTCTTCTTCAATAGACTGACTTTCTGATGGAAGAAATTCTTCATCGAAAGATGTAGACATCCTATCTGATCTCTGTACAGCTTCAAATGTATGCAGAATTGGGTTTTCATGTATTCTATACATTTAATCATAATTTCATCTTTACTCATATAAGGGTATTTCTTTTCATAATATGATCTAATTTCATTAAGATCATATTTATCTTTAAGCTCTTTATGAGAGACCAATTGAGCTTCTCCCTTGAAATAAGAATCAATATATTATTTCGTTTTTTCTTCAATTTCATTTGTAGCTTTTTCTTCTAGCCATTGTATCCACCATCTAAAATGGAAGGTTCTTTACAAAGCTTCCATTTCCAATTTATTCTTCGAAATTGTAACTCCCCATTTCTATATTCGTGGCATGGTAAATTCTGCTTAGTATTACAATACACATAGTCCTAGCAGAATATTTCTTGAAGAACTTAGAATTGGATGATTTTCAACCAAATCTTCATATTTTTCTTGGATGGAATCTAGAAGTAATTCTAATTGTGGTCCAAATTTGTTCGACCACATATAAAACCACATAGGAATGGTTTTAGTTCTCAAAAAGAATTCCTTATTGAATTGAAAAAACAGAGAATGTTTTTTCTTTGGATTTTCATAATAGAACGTATTTGTCCATGCATCAATATAATCTCAATAATTATATTGATAAGTAGATCCATCAGGAGTTATAGCCAATTTGTTATTGACTATTCTTGTTTTGAATTTGTCTGTTCCCCAATTCAGTATTTATTCGTCTTTTTCTTGGCATTCTTCTTCACAAACACCGTGAAAATTCACGGTCAGAAAATCAAGAAGAGAATTATATTCTCCTTTAATATATTTAATGTCAAAATCAAAATCAGATAATTGTGCCTGCCAACCAACAAATATTTGTTTAGAAATTAAATTCTTAACATCTTTTTCAATAATCTGCTTAGCAGCACTACAATCAATTCTTAATATGAGTTTTTTATTTAATAAATCATCTTGCATTTTATTAATGCACTAAACAATAGAAAGCATTTATTTCTTAATTGTTGAATATTTTTGTTGTGTAGGATTCCTTTTTCATGACACATATCTAACTAATTCTTCTTGATTAGAATGAGGATTCTTTTGTTTAAGAATTCCTCCATAACCAATATTTGATGCATCGGCTTCCGCTATTTTATTATACAGTGGATCTGCTAATTTTAAGCAAGGTAAATATTTAATCTTTTGTTTAATTTTTCTGACTGCAGCTGTATAGCTATTAGTCTAAGGACTAGATTTCTTTGTTAATCTAGCATAAGGAATAGCAGTGTCTTTTGCTAAATTTTTATAATAGGAAGAAATATAATTAAGACTTCCTAAGAATCCTTGTAACTATTTTATATCAGTTACCTCATGTGTGAATTTGGAAGCAAGTTCTATACTTCTATTGAAACTCCAAAGGAGCATACTTTAATCCAAAAGGCATAACATTCCATTCGTGATGCCCATTACGAACAACAAAGGCAGTTTTATATATGTTTTGTTCCTTAATCTGAATCTGCCAATATCTGGACTTTAAATCAAACTTTGAATATATCAAAGCCTTATTTAATCTATCTAACAAAAATTTTTTGCAAGGTATTGGATATCTAATCCATTTTAAGACCTTATTAAGAGGTTTATAGTTTATTACTAATCTTGGAACTCCTCATTTCAACTCAGCATGTTTATTAACATATAAATCAGTGCAGCTCCAAGGTGAAGAAGAATGTCTTATTAACTTCTTTTCTAGAAATCAAGATATTCTTGATTCATTTACCATCGTCTTGCCTTAGTAGATATAACCTTTTCATTGAACCACTGTTCATAAGGAAGGTCCACTACATGCTTTTTCCTATTCCAAAAAGCATTTGGTAAATTGTTACAAATATTTTTATGAAATTGGATTTCTGTATTAGAAATTCTTTCCTTTATTTTAGGATTAGATAGTCTTTCTCTAATATTCATAATTTTAACTTCTTCATTCAAGAAGTTAATCTGATTTTGTTTTAACAAAATCTCTTTTAACTCATATAATATTATTGTCTGAGGGTCTGTCATAAATTCAAAGTAAATTTTACTTTTCTGATACAAAACATAAATTCCTGAGTTATCTACTTGAATAGGCATGATTTTATTTAAGAAAGGTGTGCCTAATATCACATGTTGTCACAAATTTTTCACAAGCAGAAATGAAGTAGATATACATACATCTTTGTTAGAAACTTGTACATTTAAAAGTTTGTATTTTATTGAGAGTTTATTTCCACTAGCCGAAGTACGGCTTTAAACTGTTTTCTAGAAATATTGAGTCGGAATTATTCCTTTATTTATACAGATCATATATGCTCCAATGTCAACAAGACCAAGTAAGTTAGGAACTACATGTTCTTGATTTATCAAAATGGTTATTTTAATATACCATTTTTGTGATATTAATTGTTGAATAATATTTAAATACTCAGCCTTCTCCGTCTTCTTTAAAGAAAAAGAGGTTTCTGGAACATTATTATGTTTTATTAGAGATAGTCTATTTTCTATCTCTTGATTCTTTGATTTTAAGCAAACAATTTTTGACTTAAGTTGATTAATCTCCCTTTTCAGATCACTGATTGTGATTGGAGATTCTCTTTTCTTTTTAAGTCTATCATATACTTCAGACATATGGTAGACTTCTTGAGGAGGTTTAAATTCTTCCTCTTTGTGTTTTTCTATTAGAATGCACTTTTCAATAAGAGCCTTTTTTATTAAAGGATCTTGGACCTGATCAATTATTTTAATCAAGTCTTCTTGATTTCGTAATAGAGTAGAAATTGTCCTACTCATTTCTGTAATTTGTTTATAATAATTCATCCCAGAATTACAATTACATTCTGAGTCTGAACTAGAACTAGAAGAATAATAATCTTCCGGTTTATCTCTTTCTAGAGGATTATTATCCTCTGTCTCACTAAGTAGTATTTTACTTAGTTTTAATTTGAGGTCTTCATCATTTAAGGCCTCGATTTTCTTTTTGGTCCTACATTGATTAGCATAGTGACTATATCTGCCACATTTATTGCAGTTACCTCTGAATTTAGGTATCTGTCTTTTGTTTTTCGTAAATTTTTTAGGAAATGTATTTTCTTCTTTTGGAGAAGATTTCCTTTTCTTTCTTCTATAGGAAATATATTTCCTATGTTTCCTTTTAGAAGATTTTCTTCTTTTGGTATATGAAAAGTAAATTGGTCACAGAATTCACCTAATTGTCTCTTTTCCGTGATTCTTTGTTTTTTGAGTTGATTCCTTAATTTAATTTCTTGACATATTGCCAAGCCTTCCTGAACACAAACTCCTATTAGGTGTCCATATGTATAATTGGAATATGGAATATAAATTCCATCATTTTCCATTCTTAGAGTGTTCTTAACTCTTTCAACAAATAAGTATGGTAATCCATCAATAAATTTGGATTTCCAATATTCACCATTGATGTCAGTCAATTGAGTGACTCTTGCCAGAAAAACATCTTTATACCATCTAAAATTGGTTAAAGACTGGCATTTTAGATTTTGTAAAAGAGTCCTTACTCTTTCACTTTGGTCAATTATTTGAAAAGTAAAATGGTCTAATGTAGTGCATATTAATGTATACACAGTATCATAAACCACCAGATTGTGAATTAACTTCACTTTTAACAATCTTTTTAGCATTTATTATTTCATGCTTTTGTGGTTGTGAGAGAGTATTATCCAATGGATATAATTATATCCATATTGGCTTCATCTAGATAGCCTTTAAGAATTTAACATTAGCTGGTTTGAATGCTTCTATCCTTGCAACTTTGAGAGATAATTGAATTGTTGCAATTTTTAGGATGTTTGGAAAAAAAGTATTTTAATTGAATTGTTTTAGGGACTTTCCTTAATTCTAATTCTAAATAATTTTCTTTTTAAGAACATTTATAAGCGTCCTTAAATTGATTAATAATATTAAAATTGAGTATAAACATCCTAAAAAATAGTTAATAAAAATATTTAAATATATTTTTTCATATAAACGTCTTTAATAAGGATCTATTAGGGCGTTTATATATAAACGTCCTTAAATCAAATGTCCCTAAAGCCCATTTTTAGCGTAGTGTAATCAAATTTTCCACTGGATTCTCCAAGTACTCCGACTTGAGGATCACCACACTTGTATCTATCGAGAATCTGTTGGGATGATTTTTTTTCTTGGGTTTTCCTTGTTGTGTATTGCAACTAGGGTAAAAACAACATCGAACCAGTTGTTTCCTTGCTCGTTCTATCTTTCATAGATTGGTTTTTCATCTATAGAAAAGAATCTGATCGGTGCTTGGATTGAGTCTTCACAGTTTGTCATGAGAGAAATCTCTATTGGAAAGATGGTAGAGACTTCTTCTTTTTTGAGAAAGAGATCTTAACTGATTCGTCTGTTTGTGATTTGAAACTAGGGTCAGTAGACTAGATTGATTTTTGTGACTGGGTGCTGGAGTGTTTTTCATAATATGTGATCCAAGATGAGGGCAAAAATATTGGAGTTGTTCTCAGGAAATTTGTCTGGGAATGAAAGAATAATGAGGTGCATCAGGGGTGTTTATTGTAAGGAATACACATTCACCATTTTGTAGATGAGATGGGAGTGGTAGGTTCAAAGAATGATTTTGGATCCTGTAGGCAAGCTGGTGATTTAGTGCTGCCATAAATGTATTTGTCAATTCTAGGCCTGAAATTTAGATTTGAACCTTGAAGGATGTTTGAAGTGATGGATCATCAAGGCACATCGTAAAAATTAGGTAACAACATTACAAAGACAGTTCTGGAATTTAAGGTGGTCTGTACTGCTCCAATCACAGCATGTTCATAGTTTTTGAATTTTAAGTCAAGAAGTGCTATTCTTGAGCTCCTTGGTAATCCTTTTCTGGCATGGAGTGAGAGCAAGCTTGATTGTGCCAAAGTGGATATGAGCGTAACCTTCTTTTCGGCATCTAGCTGGAAAATCATTTGGAATTTGAAGGGTTACATATTGTTCTTCTGTGGTGGCCGCAAGACTATGTGTGGAAAAGTATCCACTTTGAACAAAATCTTTTGTTTGAGTTTTTGGGGTATTTCCAAGGGCTTGTTTCAACTTGAAACCCAAAGAAGACTTGGACTTCTAGAAGATGGTATATGGATTTACAATGGGATATTTAGAAAATGGGTATTTGGACTCATCATCAGAATACTCAACCTCATACACACTAGGGATTTTTGGAGATTGACTCAGCTGAACGTTTGTAAAATAATTACAGAACCAGTGGATGCCATCCTTAAATCTTTGCAACCTCAATTTTGACTGACCAACACGACTTCTCTTTAACAGGCAACAAACAGTCCTCTCAGAGAAAGCAAAGATATAATTTCAAAACAGTTTTCAGAAAAGTTTTGTTTATCAGAGTTTTCTGATTCTCCAAACTTGAAGGATCCTTGAGAAAGGTAATCACAAGGAGAAGAGCATACGGATGAACAACCTAAGGAATTCATCATGCTTGGAACATTCAAGATCATAAACTTTGAATCTAAGAATTACAAGAATATATACAATAGATGCATTCATGTTGCTTTCAAAATCACAAAGTTTTAAAATTTCCCTAGAGGTTCATTTCTCAACATGACAACATCATCACAACTTCCCAACAAGCATGTATTTTTAATAAGCATGAACCTTCTTCATACGTTTACAATGAAGTATCTTTTAAACAAGATAAACAAATACCTTGATTCAACAATAAGTACTCACATTAAACCACAAAGTTATAGATTTTCATCAAGAATCATAATATAAAAAATTCACAAAACTCAATCATCCAAGACAAACTTGGAGAGTCTACTCATATATGACTCAAGAATGTGCTTCAACAAGAAATCCAAGTGATTCCGGGCATAAGTATGTTTCATCACACTCTTACAATAATATTCAATGATCAACTAGTCATATATAGAATTCATAGGCATTAAGAAAGCATTTCCATCCCACAAAGAGTTATCATCCTTATAGAATTCTCTATCAATTTGTTTGTCAATTTGTTTGTCAACACTAAGCACAATATCACAAAGCATGCTCTTTCACAAATGATTTCATTGCAAGCTCAAGATGTAGCATATCATTCCAAAAGTTCTTAGAAATACACACTTATTCCCACTAGTCAAGAAATCAACATGCTTAAAAGAATCAACAAGAGCACCCTGTTTCCAACTACCATAAGCATTGTCAAAATCATATTGGTTCACATAAGACTCCTTTTCAAATTTGAAATCTGAAAGCTATAACAAGACCTAGTGAGACATGCTTTCTCTAAATAGGGAATCATTATACTCAAGAAACTCAATAATCGCATCTTGCTTATAAACATAATAACCATTTCCACAATCATACTTTACTACTCACAATTCAACATTCTTTCATACTCACAATTCAACAATTTTGTCATCAAGTGTAGATATGAGTATACCATTGTAACATTTCACTCATCATCATTTTGTTATTTTCATATTTCTTCTTGCGTAGTCCTTCAAAATCCTAAAATTTTGGTACAATGACGCATTGAAAAGTATGGTTAATGTTAGAAATGAGAATAAAAATCTCTTTGTCCTCTATGCAAGCACTTTCGTTCTCATTTTCTTTTTCACAAAAGAATCTTTTTTCCTTACTTAATGATTTCATGTCTTTCTCATTCTCGTTCTTTTCTTTTTCTTTGCTCTCACATTCTTTTCCATACTTGCTTTTCATCTCATTGTCTTATCTCTCAAGTCCTTTTTTCTTACCTCATCTCTTTTGTCCCCATGGCTATTATATTTTTCTTGCTCATCCTCATTTTGCAATGTATTTCTTTTCCTGACTTGAGAAATCTTCATTTTTTCTTGGGACTTCTTTCGTTGCATATAAATCTTCCATTATTTTCTTGATCATCAATTAATCATCTTGTGCTCTTTGTGTGGAACACCAAGCACCATCAATGCCTCATGGACTGATGGAGACCCAGCCCCATCAATGCCTCATGGACCGATCATGAGGGCACGAGCTACCATGATAAGGAAAGCTTTAGTTGCATATCTCTAAGAGAAGGAAGAAAACTTGACTTTGAAGTCATTTTTGAAGCAACCAAATTTGATGATGAATATGTGATCAGTAAGTTATGGAATGTATCAACAATTGAGGGGATTGTAAGCTACATTTCTAGCCAAGAAAGCATCCAAAATGATAAGGG
>JAWZTD010019532.1:0-19259 GCA_035221335.1 Echites panduratus
CACTCCAAGATGAAGTGGTTTCAAGCAAGCCTTTCAATGTCATCAAAGCTCAAGATTTTAATGAAGTTAAGAGAGACGAAGGAGCTTCAAAATACATTGAAAAGAAAGCTAAAAATCAGCTTGGAGGAGCAAATAATGGACAGTGACCTGCCATGTGTTACATAACCAAAGTTCAGAAATTTTTGTCACTATGTCTTAGGTGTTTATTTGACAATTTAATTTTAAGTAAGAGCTTTTATGTATTTTGTTTCTTATTAGGTTTGAGTAGCTTATGGGTATAAATAGAACATTATCACAAACAAAAAATTTCCCTTGGTGGCTGAAATTAAGATATTGTTTCCAGTTGTTTCAATCAAAGCTCATTGGTCTCTATCACCATCCAACTAAAACCGGGGAAGTTTGGTAAGGAGAAAGAGTTGGCAATGAAAGAAGAAATAGCCAAGCTCCTCAAAGCTACCTTCATCTTCGAGGTGAAGTATCTCACATGGCTGGCCAATGTGGTGATGGTAAAAAAAGGTAATGGAAAATAGAGAATGTGTGTTGACTTCATTGACCTCGGTAAGGCTAGTCCAAAAGATTGCTATCCACTGCCAAGGATTGTTGGTTCTTTGTTACATTCCATGACCGGATATATGATGTTTAGCTTCCTTTGATGCTTTTTATGGATATCATCAAATCAAGCTCAAAGCAGAAGATCAAATCCTTACATCTTTTCTAGTAGGAGGAAGCATGATGTACCGTGACACGATACATCAAGATGCAAGCAAGTTCGAATATCTCAAACTTTGTCAGATACCTCGAGATAACAACCAACGGGTAGCTTATATCTCTTGGAGGTATAATTGAAGGAATAGAGATTGAACAGAACTCACGTCTTGTGACCTTCTACTGATAATCATTCCGGATAGATCTAAGTGTTCAAGAAAAAGAATTAAGAAGAGGAAATGGAAAACTTTCTCAAGACAGTGAGTCAACCAGAAAACATGAAGAAGCCTTTGCACTTAAAAGACGGGTAACAAGTTACACCATAATTGACAACATCTTATATAGACGTTCATTCTCGAAACCACTATTGACATACGTTATTCCACAAATGGTGACTCCACCCCTTGAGGAAGTACATGAAAGCATATGTGGAGGCCATCAGAGGCGAGGTCACTAGCAGATAGGACAATCCGCCTTCAGTAAGACAAGAAGTAAAAGAATATAGTAATAAGTGTCTGAAATGTCAAGAACAAGGTTGTCAAAATCGCGGTTTGACTCTAAAACTCGTACAAGTTTATGGCATCCAAAAGTGTAAAATATCCTCAAAATCACTCTTGTAGGTAAACCAGGTTAAAATTTGAGTTGACTAGGTCAACCGAGTTTACTGTTCATAATACTTAAACCAATTTTCTAGACCCGCAGACCTACCCGAATACTGCAACCCATTACCAGAAATATCTATCATTTGATTCTAGCATTCTAATTTAGGGCTGCTAAATTAACTTCGCTTCTCTCAAGTCTCAACACATAACTTCTCAAGTCTGCCAACTCTCTTGTACACTCACCTAACTCCTTCACAGCTTCAATCTTCTTCACTTCAAAGCAAGATTTTTTGCCAGAATTCAGTTGCAGGCTTGCAGCAGAGGTTGAGGCTTTGAGCTCCAAACTGAACGAGACTGCAGCCACTGAGCAGAGCCTTAGAGGACAGCTAAGCAGAGTAGTGTTCAGCCATCAGTGAGCTCTTGATTCTTTGTTCTTTGGCTTTGGCTGAGCTTCTTGAGTCCTTTCCTTACTACCATTCTTCAGTCTAGCACTGTAGTTCAATAATTCAATTTTTTTTTACTTGCTGAGCTGTGATTTAATATTAATACTTAATTAATTGAATTAATTTGCATTTGGAAAATGAAATTGGTGGAAACTGGAAAGCCTAGAAAGTTGAAAGAATTGTGATTCTAGTTTAGTGATTTTTGTGAAGTGATTCAAGTAAAATTGTGAATTTTTGAAGTGTGTTTTGAATTGTGATTTATAAATGCAAAGTGTAGCTGTGCAAGTGTGTAATGATGCCATGAAGTGAATTGTGTTAACTGTGTTGTGAAATTGTGAAATTATTTCTGTGCAGTGTAGTTAATTGTGTTACCTACTTTTGATTCACAGAAATGCCACCACATAGTAAAAATGCTAGTGGGAATCAAGCTGATATTGGGTGGGACCATTGATGTTGATGAAAATGCTAGAAAAGCAAAGTGTAAATATTGCAATAAAATTTTTAAAGGTATAATTTAAGCATCATTTGGCAGGAACACATAAGGATGTTGAACCTTATTTATCTGTTTCTGAAGAAATTAAAAAGAAGATGTTGTTAATCTTAGCAAAAGTTGAGGAAAATGCTTAAAGAAAAAAAAGGGAATATATGGGTAATGAATGACTTGTGGAAAAGTAGTAGCTCTAGAGTTGGAAGTAGCAGTCAAACAACTTTGAATCAAGGGAAGAAAGAATTAAGGGAAGATGCTTGTAATCAATTATGCAAGTTTTTCTACACAAGTGGCATTCCTTTTAATTATGTGAAAAATCCATAATTCATTAGAATTTTTGATATTGTTGCTAGACATGGTCTTGGCTTTAAGCCTCCACCTTACCATGAAATGGGGGTGATGTTTTTTTTAAAAATTTTTTTTGAAGATATAGAAAAAGCCATTGAGAAAAATAGAACTGAGTAGAAAAAAACAAGTTGTTCTATCATGTCAGATTCTTGGATACATAAAAAGAGGAGGTGTATTTGCAATTTTTTAGTGAATAGTCCTAAAGGCACTATGCTCTTGACTTCAATTGATGCATCAAACATTTCTAAAACAAAAGAAAAGAAATGTTAGATAAAGTGGTGGAGATGGTGGGATAAGAGAATGTTTTGCAATTAGTGACTGATAATGCTGCAAACTACAACGCAATCGGACATATGTTGATGGAGAAAAGAAGAAAATTGTTTTGGACACCTTTTGCTGCACATTGCATTAATTTGATATTAGAAGATTTTGAGAAAAAACTTCCAATTTATAAGACAACCATAAAAAAAGCAAAAAAGGTGACTTCCTTTATTTATTCAAGAACTCTATTGATTAGTATATTGAGGCACTTTACAAATAACAGAAATTTAATTAGACCTGCTACGACTCGGTTTGCTACTTCATACTTGATATTGGGGTGTCTTTACGGATTAAAAGGTCCTCTAATGAACATGTTTTCTTCAGCCACTTGGAGGTCTAGCAAATTTTCTTCTCTTTAAGAAGGGAAAAAGATGTCTCAATTTATCATGGATTCTCGATTTTGGAAGAATGTGAGTGTCTATGTCAAAGCTGCTATTCCACTTATGAAAGTCTTGCGATTAGTTGATTCAGAGGATAGCCATGGGATTCATTTACAAAGAATTATGTAGCAAGAGAAACATTAAATCCAACTTTAATCATGTCAAGAAAAGGTACATATACATTACCATATACTACATTTGCATTTATTAATTTATATGCACTTTTTTAATATTTTTTTTAAATGTATCTTTGTTTATTGTTTATTCTAATTTTTAGGTATGAACCAATTTTGAACATTATTGATGAAAGGTTGGAGCTCCAACTTAGTCAACTTTTGCATCTTGCGGCATATTTCTTGAATCCTCGTTATCACTATGATCCTGATTTCCATGCTGGTCATGATATCAAGCTTGGGTTTTACGAATGTTTAAGGAGATTAGTGCCTAATAAAGATGAGAGGACACAAATAGACTTACAAATGGATGATTTTCATGATGCCTAGGGTTTATTTGGCATTGAGGAGGCAATCAGGACAATAGATAAAAAAGCCCCAACAAAATGGTGGAGTTCATATGGTGACCATTGCCCCAAGTTACAAAGCTTTGCCGTTAGAATATTAAGGTTGACTTGTAGTTCTTTTGGATGTGAACACAATTGGAGTGCATTTGGATGTTAAGTCATGTTATTAAATAATGAGCTTTAATTATTTTATCAGTGTAGTATATTAAATATGTTCTTGACTTTTATACATTTTCGTAGGTTTATACGAAAAAAAAGAAATCATTTGAGCCACAAAAAAAAAAAGAATGATTAGGTTTATGTGATGTGTAATTTGAGGTTGACAAATAAACAAAAATAAAAAAAAATTATCATTCATTTGAAACTGAAGACTTCAGTTCAAGTGATGAATGAGTATGTGATAAACATGATGAATCAAGTCCAAATTGGTTTGGCTTTAGTCAAATGGGTGAGGAAGAACAAGTTCAGGTAGATGAAAGTGACATGCATGTGCCTCATGTGGAAATTCTGGAGAATGTCGGGAGCTCAAGTCGCTTGGATCTCAAAGATAATTTATAAATTCAGTTTGATGACGATGATAGTGATGATGATGAAGCTGTTAATGATGACGATCTTGCACTAGACTCTTGATTCTTGATGTTTTAAATAATGTTGGATTGATTTTAATTTTGCAAACCTTACTATTTTGTTGTCATTTTATTTGGAGTTGATTAAATTGGATTTTAAATTTGGTTTCTTATATTTATTGGGATATTTATTTTATTGTGATGGTATATAAATTATTTAACATATATATTTAACTAGAACATAAACTCCATGATTTTAAGATTCTAGTTTACGAGATATCAAACGAGTTTACTTAAACTCTCGAGTTTAAAAACCTTGGTAAAAAATATGGTAATATTCCCAAGCTGTCATCCACCAACCAAGCTCCAATAATCCCTTCATGTCCATTTGATTTGTGGGAGATGGACCTAATGGGATAATTCCTAAAGGCAAGTGGTGGAAGACGATACTTGGTAGTTACCGTGGATTATTTCTCCAAATGGATAGAAGCAAAAGAATTAATTCAAACAACAGAAGGGAACGTGCTCAATTTCTTCCATGGCCAAGTGTTGTGCAGATATAGAGTGCCAAGAGCAGTCATAACAGATCATGGAACTCAATGCTCCTTGAAATTCACTGCGGAATGTGAAAGGCTAAAAATTAAACATTGGAAATCCTACATAGCTCATCCTCAAGGAAATGGTCAAGCTAAAGCATCCAATAAGTTAATTATTACAGCCCTGAAGAAAAACTTAGAAGCAAACCCCGTTCTCTGGTCTATTCAGCCAGGGTGCCAACAGGAGAAAGCCCTTTCTCACTAGTATATGGGGTAGAAGCCTTGAAACCAGCAGAAGTTGCCCTCCACTGTGCCGAATTGAAAAATTTGACGAGCAAGAAAATATACAGGCAAGATTGAGAGACCATGATCTACTGGAAGAAAGAAGGATAAAAGCCCAACAACGATGAAGCAATATAAACAGAAAAAAAAAAGGGATCATGATCAAATGGTAAACCTAAGAAAACTCCAAGTTGGTGATGGGGTATTGAGGAAAATAGAAGCCACGGGTCAAAGACCGGATAGAGAAAAGCTGACGCCTAACTGGGATGGATCATACAAGCTTGTAGAGGAGTTATCAGAAGAGATTTTAATCCTAGGAAAACCAGATGAAAAGACTTTGCCAAATCCTTGGCATTCAGACCATTTAAAGAAGTATTTTGTGTAAACAATCTCGAAGTTAAGCAAGAAAGATTTTATACAAATTTATCTTTTCTTCATACGTTAAGTATTATTTTTTACCATTCTTTTTAGTTCAAGTTTACATACTAACTTAACTTGCAAATTGATCATGAGGTAAGCAAGCAACCAGATGCTCGCAACATGGCAAGCAACAACCAGATTAATCAGGTTGCAGCAAGAAAACAAACAAAATCTCAAGCCAAAACTTGGGAACTACTTAGCAAAAAGAAAGGTGGACAATCAGAAAAGAAAAAATGCTTACCTTCATTAGAAATAATCAGTACATGGATCATGAGTAGAAAAGAAATGAATACAGGCACGCCCTATCTGACCCCCTAGGTGAGACTGGTCAACCACATCTAGAATTCCGTCTCCATCGAAAAGAAGGACAACATCTTCACCAAGAGAGCCAACCTCGCCATTCCTCATAAAGGCCCATGGACCCTAGAGCTGGAAGAAGTTTGGATTGATAATGGGTGGTGGAGTGCAAGCGGGCCAGCCTTCTTCAGCATCATAGCCAGTAATCTCCTGAAGTTCATTATCGATAAAGGGCACAAACTTGTGACCACCCCCCTAACAAGCTCTAAAGAATAATCCTTGTACAAGGGAAACAGGATCTGAAGAGGAACCAGACCATGGAGCATGCGGATTATGAAATTCATGCCCTTTTTATAGAATTCATAAGCCTTCACAGTGATGTCATCTTGAAATTCAGAAGAAACCTTGTAATTTGCCTTGGTCTTCTCTTCTATTCCGCTCCAATATTTGAGAGCTTCATATTGAGCCAGCAAGACCTCCAACTCTTAGTTGCAAGCTCTCAAAGCCTCCATCTATAAGATCGGGGCATTTAGAGCTTGTATTTCTTCATCTTTCTTCACCACAGCCTCGCGAGACTGTTCAAGCTGGCCAATCAGAGTCACCACTTTCTCCTTAGCCTCCTAGACTTCCTTCTCTGTCGTCGATCTGCTATGCTGAGACTTGATCAGAGAATCCATCCCACTATTGAGCCATTGTCATGAGCTCCTTTTTATACTTCTTTTTGAGAATGGCCTTAGACTCATAGACTCCAAACATTTGATTGACCTGATTCTGAAGGTTTTCTATGTCTAACTCATCTTTTCAATCCACCTCATCTACATGTAAGAGTAGCTAGCTCACCTGGAAGAAACGGAACCAGAGTTAGAAAAATAAACAAGTAACAAACTTGTTAGGAATACAGGAATAAGAAACCTACTAAGAGAGGTGGGCACCAATCTAATGGATTAGCAGTTGCAGGAAAACTTCCTGGTGAAGCAGGAAATTTTTGAGATTCAGCTGGGCTGAAAATAGGTGTTGATGAGTGAGTATTCCCAGCCTCCAAAATGAAAACCCTAGAGAGTTACTCCATGAAAATGCTCCTACTATCAAGTTAGAGGAGTTTTGAAAGAATTAAAGCTCAATGAAGTTTTAGAGCAAGAATAGATCAAGGAGAAGATGATTTACCTAGTTCATGGAAGGGGGTTATCAATTTATAGCCTATCGTGGGCATTTTCGTTTTTAAGGGAGTGTCCCCAAGTGGTCTCCAGAGTTGGTACTATCTTTTCAGCACTGACTGGGTAGGTACCTTATTGTTTCAGTTGAGTATGGTTTTAATTTTGATTTTGTTGCCCACAAAATCTTACTTTATAAGCACTTGAGCTTAAGTACTGGGCAGAATCCTTACCATGGCCGAATCCTCGGGACTAGCCAAATCCTTTTGTATGAGGTTCTGCCCAATGTGTCGATTGGTTGAAATGCTTCTTGTCTAAACCAAAAGAAATGTAAAGTATCTCCTTTGCATTGGCCAAATCCTCAGGCCAAGCCAAATCCTTTTGGTTCTATTGAGTCTTTTTTTCACTTGGTTCGGCTATGAAGTGTTTGGCGAGAGGTGATGATCTTTGACTAGCTAGATGAATTTTCTTTGTTGTGGTCCACCTTACCTCAATTGGATTAACCCGCGTCTCACTATCTTTGGCTAGCTAGCTTCACGACTTAGCAGACTTCTTTTCTCTCTACAGACTTTTAGGAAATTTTCATATCTTGGTAGGATTTTTTTCCTTGTCTTATGAGATTAAAGATGGTTCATCCTCATTGTCCCTGAAGCACTACCAGATGGGCTCTTAAGTTGTGTTAGTCATCAAGGATTCTTCTCTTTGGAATTTTTAACATTGCTAGATCTCCTATAAATGGGTCCAAATTTATATTACTTGTTCAATAGTCCACTGGTGCATCTCATCAGTAACCCGCGGGATGTAGTATAATTTTTTTCTTGCTGGATTCCCCATCATGGTAGATTTTGCAAATGACTTCCTAATTTTTTGGCCTAGCTGAATCCTCTATTCTAGCCAAGTCCATTTGCATGCAATTCTGTCAAGTTTGCAAGTTAATTGCATAATCTTGCCTAGTCAAATCCTCCGATCTAACCAAGCCATTCAAGCATAACTTGATTTGAAATTTTGTTGATCCACAACGATGATAGTTGCTTGTGATTTCTTAATTAATGCCTAGCTGGAACCTTTGGCCTGGTCGAATCCTCTGGTCTAGCTGACTATTCCAAGTTTAACTTGAAATTTTATTGATCTATGTTTTGGACTTGTAAGCCAGCTTTGATATTTCTTACAGGCTTCCAAAACGAGATAATAAGAGATGTGTGGAACTTGCTAAAGCATGCTAGTTTTCTTCTATTAATAAAATCGATGATCCCTTGTAGGATTTTAACCCTTCTGAATTGATAGAAAGGTGATTGATTATCAGTAGATCAGGTGGCCGTAACGATATTTTCAACTACGAAATTGTCTTTTGCATGTACTAGTATTTAATGTGTATAAAGGAATGGGGACTTGACACTCATCTTGCTTTCAGAGAAACGATGTGGTTATTTCTCTAAAGAGTGTCTTGTAACCGCTTGTCAACGAGCTTTGATCTTGCCTGCTGCTTTGTTCTTGTCAGTGAGCTTTGATCTTGCCTGTGGCCTTAGATCTTGTCAACAAGCTCTAGTCCTCCTATTAACAAGCTCTTTGATCTTGCTGCAGAGCTTTGACCTTGTCAGCAAGCTCTTCGATCTTTAATATGGGCTTTAGAGAGTTGTCTTCATCCAGCAGAGTCTTCCTTGCTTTGTCCTTGGCTGTTGAGATAGAGATTTGTGTCATTTTTTCTTCTTGCTAGCTATTAGACAACACATCTTTCGGATTGCTTTTTATAGTAAGAATGGTACTGCGAGTTGGCAGCTTTACTCTATGATTTGGGATGGATGATACATCTCGAAAGAAGCCATCTCGGTTCTACTGTTTTCTCTAACCCCCAGTCAAATTTTGATGTTGATGCTACGGATGGTAATGGGGCATGTCAAGGCAGGTTTTTGAAAACCTAGACCTGCCTTGCCTTTCCAATCGCCAGACCTGCCCTGCGCCGCCCTATGACCTATCATGGGTCTCCCAATCTAAACCCAAATATGCCATGTTCTGTTCCTATTAGACCCACTTTATCCCATTTTGACTTGTCCTCCTGGATCTTGGGTGGGTTAATTTGACCTGTTTTGACCCAACCCCTTTTTTAAAAAATATATATATTTATAAATCCAAATCAAAATACAACAAAATTTCTAAACATTTAAAGCTATTGAATATATTAAATTCATACAATAAAAATACAAAAAAAAACACTAAAGTCAAAGAATAATTATAAAACATGAAATCCATAATTAAATAAAATTACAATCCAAATACATATCCAATTGATCAAAATACATCGAAGCCATACATCAAAATACATCAAATCTAAAATAGTGCATATTCAATTCATCAATATAAAAGAAATTTAATTAAACATCATATTTGAATTTGAACCCTTATCCATAAGCCTTCTTCATCCATGAACAAAACAGATTATAAACATAACATAAGCCCTCAAAATATCAATTCAAGAACAGAACAAATTCAACTAATATAACAAAACCTCTAAAAAAGTCAAAAAATCAACTAAACAGAATAAATTCAACAAACATAACAAAACCCCTAAAAAAATCAAACAATAAACTGAACAAAATAAATTCAACCAATATAACATAAAACAAAAAATCAATTGAATATAATAAATTCAAGTAACATAACAAAACCCCTCAAAAAATCAGCTGAACAAAATAAATTGAACCCCTCAAAAAATCAAAAAAATCAACTCAAGATCAAAATTTTGTTCTACATACCATTCCAAATTTAACATTTAACTTTCAGCATTCAAGCAAATAAAAAAAATCAACAAAAGTAAATCAACTTAAGAGATAGAAACACACCTACAGAAGACAAAATCAACTCAGAGGGGTGCAGTGGTGAAATGTCAGCGGTAGTGGCACAACTGCATCAGTCATGGTTCGTAAAGGAGAGAAAGAGAGAAAAGAGAGTTGAGGCGGCTGAGTCTAGATCTGAAGTGAGAAAAGATAAGAAAAGATTAGGAGCTTATTATATATAATATACATATAGTATTATTAAAAAATATGTAACTTTTGTTAAAAAATTTATATAATATATTATATTATTATAATATAATATAATATATATAATATTTTTTTAAGATTAACTAGTAAGGGTCAAGTTTATTCTAACAGGTTAAGCCAGCTCACTGGCTAGCCCATACCTAGCCTTTCCTGTGTGCGGGTCTCCTTTGCAAGACCCATACTTAGATTGTTTTAAGAGTATGGTGGGTAACGGTCATTCCTGTTAGGTTACCAATCGGGTCAGGTTGTTTGCCATCCCTAGTTGATGCTCCCCTTTACTTGGACTCAATGGTTGGTGAAACCTTTTCTAGAGTTCCTTCATTTGGGATGAGATATGCATCTGGAATCTTCATTTCTTTGAAGCATGAATAATAGAGAACATCTCTACATGCTCAGGGGTGGAATCTTGCAACTTGAGTGGGTACCAATTTGTTCCATAATTACATTAATCACTCTTAATTTTTTTTTCCAAAACAAATGATTGTTGCTTGTTGTCTTTGTAATACCTTAGCCAAAACCCGGCAAGATCATTTATAGATCCCATTGCTGGGAAGCAACGAGCTTCCTTGCCACGTCAAACATATTGGTAATTGACTTAGGCTGTCTTATGTGAAACTCAGTCCTGAGATAAGTTAACGTGGTCAAATATATGAAGGAGTGAGAGCCACCTCCATGGTTACCCCATCTATGTCGTCATAGATTTTCTTGAATTTTTTAATATAGGTCTCCAAGTTTTATCTGTGGTGCTATTTGACTTTGAACAAATCTCCTTGGTTTTTAGCCAATGCTCTAATTGTACCAAATCTGGCCAAGAACTCTTTTTCAAGTAATGCCCAGCTATAGGTAAACCGAGTGGTTACCTTATCTCCCAGGGTGCTAGCAAACGTCTTGCATTTTACAGCCTCGTCACTTATTATGACCCCCATTGCATGCTCATATCTGCCCCTTCTTTTTCCCGTGTATAGTGCCAATGCAAAAAGCTCAAAGTCAGGATTTAGGGGAGCCTCCCTTATCCATCTTGGAAAGGGGGATTTAGTAACAGGTCCTTTCCTAGGTGACATTGACTTACTCAGCAGCCTCTTTTTTTCAAGATTTCTTGTCTGCCTTGAGAGGCAATACTTTTCGTGATTCTTCTTCTTGTTCACGTTTTGAATGGGACAATTGCTCTTGTTGTCTTTCTGTATTTACTTGTTAAGC
The DNA here is from genome assembly GCA_035221335.1 of Echites panduratus. NCBI lineage: Eukaryota > Viridiplantae > Streptophyta > Magnoliopsida > Gentianales > Apocynaceae > Echites > Echites panduratus. Next base: position 11,294 of record JAWZTD010019532.1, read on the forward strand.
TTTACTTACTTGTTAAGCTTTACTTATCCCTGGCCCTCTCCTTATTCAAGGGGTCACGATTTCTCTTGTTCAAACTTTCATTATCTAAGGGATTATCTCTGGATGGGTGTATTGACAAAGACGGGATTGGAACCAATGGCTACAAATCCTTGCCTCTCCATCATTATCTTATATTTTTCTTGCACTAGAACAACTCTTCTTCCAATTTATAGATTTTGGACTTATTTTTGGATGGAAGTGCTTATTCAATTTGTTACTAAAACTCATTCTCTGGACTTTCCCAACCTCTGTTTGGCTCAAATCTTCGCTTGGGGATTCATTTCCTTCCTTTGGACAGTCACTGGGGTGCTAGGTTCTTCCCACGGGATCCAGATTTGTGGATCCTCGTAAAGAGTTGAAGCAGAGAGCCTTCACTACTCTCATCTTGTCCTCTTTCCTTATCTAGATTTCTCCATTGTTGTTTTTGACTTAGAAGGTGGAGAAAAATAAATAACAAGTTTTCTAAAATATGAGTTCGAATACGAGAGAATAAAAGAACAGAGTTCTATAAGAAAATGTTTCTCTGAAAGATGGCAAAAAAATCTCTTTCCCAGTAACAGAAACAACTGATGAAGCAGGAAATTTCTGATATTCAACAGGGCTGAAAATGGGTGTTGATGAGTGAATATTCCTAGCCTGCCAAAATGAAACCCAGGAGTGTCACTCCTGGAAAATGCTAATATTGTCAAGTTAGAAGTGTTTTGCAAGAAGGAAAGCTAAAAAAGTTTCAAAGCAAGAATAGATAAAGAAGAAGGTGACTTACCTAGGTCATGTTAGGGGGTTATCTATTTATAATCTATCGGGGCCATTTTCGTTATTAGGGGAGCATCCCTAAATAGTCTCCAGAGTTGGTACTGTCTTTTCAACATTAACTGGGTAGGTACCTGATTGTTCTAGTTGAGTAGGGATTTAGCTAGCTGTTTTGATCTTGTCGGCTACCAAATTGTCCTTTGTATGCACTTGCATTTAGGGAGTGGGCTAAATCCTTACCCTAGTCGAATCCTCTGAACAAGCCAAATCCTTTTGTATGAGGTTCTGGCCAGCGTGTCGTTGGTCAAAATGCCTCTTGTCTTAATTGTAGGAAATGTAAAGCATCTTCTTTGATCCGTGCCTTGGCCGAATCCTCAGGCCTAGCAAAATCCTTTTGGTTGAACCGTGTACTTTTTTTTTTTTTTACCTGGTTTAGGTGTGAAGTGTTTGGAGGGAGGTGATGAGCTTCGGCCAGATGAATTCATTTTTTTGTTTTCCACCTAACCTCAATTGAATTAGCCCGAGTCTCACAATCTTTAACTAGCTTGCTTCGCGACTTGGCAGACTTCTTCTCTCTTGCCCGGTTATCACTGTTAGATCTCCCATTAATGGGTCCAAACTTATATTAGCCATTCACTCCTGGCTCCTCGTCCTGGTCTCCAGATTGCAGTCCAGTACAAGGATGCCTTTCCCAAGGTGTTCACAGCCTAGACAAGTTGGTCATCGAAAACCGCAGAACCTTGATTCTGGCGAGACCTTCAGAGAACATAAAGTCCTTGCAAGTTCAAGGTGGGATGTCTTTCAACGTTGACTTAATAATCACAAATAGACCTATCCATCGAGGGGAGGAGAAGTTTCAAACTCTAGTGAAAGATCTCCACAAGCCTCAGGATGGCTGCCCTTAGAAGCATCATGGCCCTCAAGTAGTGATGGTAAGGACTCGGGGTTCCAACATCATTGGCCCCATACCTTACAACTGGAGTAGGAAAAGTCGCATTAAGAGGAGAGCCCGCAAAGAGCGTCAACCCCCTCCATAGCATCTTCATGAGCGAGGTAACTAATCACTATACCAGTACTAATGTAAGGAGGAGTACTTGTCTTCTTCTTCTTAGGCTATGGGATAGCGATTTCCTTCTTTTTATGTTTGAGCTTCTCAGTCGCAGACCTAGAAGCCTCTTCCTCGCCTTCCCTAACCACTAAGTCCTCTTAGCTGGGCAGAAGAGATGGTTGGAATATGAGGCTCCTCCACAGTCTCCTTATCCACTATGTTATGGAGGAATAAAATTCTGTGACTTATCTAGTTGAGATTGAACTTCCTTGCTATTGGCCTGGATCAAATCAAGCATTATCCTTGCCGAAACCATCTCTGCAAGTTAAAAACAAAGAGTAGTTATTATCAAAACATGGTAATAAGCGAAATAAGAGAAGAAATGGTAAGATTACAACCAGTTTGCGTCCCACACTTAACCCATGAGAAACATGGGCACATAAACCCCAAAAAACCTTCTTGGTGGACCACCCACTCCTAAGTTCTCATGGGAGAGGACTCTAAATTGATTTTGGGAAATCACCCCCTCCACAGTTCCAATCCCACAAAGGGCAAAATTTTTCTCATTAGAATCATCCACATTTCCTAGTTGACTTGTTTAAAAAACTTGGTCTCCACTTGGTTCAATTTCTTCAGATCATCCTTGCTCGCCTTCAACCCAATAGTAGAGGGTGCCTGGTAGAGCTAAATGGCCACCCGCCCATCTTTTCCAGCAAAAGAAGTATTCATTCCAATCTTAAATCTTGGGTTTGAAGGGGTCGATTAATTTGGGAGCACCTACTCAAGTTCAGATGGATTAGACACTCCCACCAGTTACTGTGAAGTAGAGCTTGAAAACATTTATGGTTGGCTCAAACCTCATCATGCCGAAACTATGATGTAAGAGGTTAGTTCAAATATGGAGTTGGGTGGATTCGAGATAAAGTTGCCTTGTAGGCTTGCATGAATTCCATGATGAAGGGATCAATGGGAAACCGAAGCCCGCTTTCCAATTGATGCATAAAGACCAAATCATACTCATCCCTAGATTAAAAGGTTGTATTAAGAAAATACATGGGATGATAAATGTGGGTATCTATCTCGTATCAACTAACCAATTCATCCATCTTGAGTTAACCTATTCTTCACTGAGTAAATTCTTCCACTAGGGGCTCTCTCCGAAGTTGATCCTTGGACCATCTTGTGAGCTTCTACAAAAGATTTAATTATGTCATCTCACATCCTTTCTTGCAAGTAGAATTTCAAAATACTTTCATCTCTCAATTCTATCCTGTTGTCCAAGGTTCAAGAATCAAATGTCATAGCATAACCAATGCATCATTAGGGGTCGTCAATCAAACTATCATACACTCGCATCCCCCTCCTAACTATATGAGCCATAGGCCCTACAATATTTCCATAAAAGTCCTATTTTTGTTTTCTCATAAAATCTCCAGTCTGCTATCCTAACGCAAGCTTGTAAGATCCCGCCATCTATAACAAGATTTTAATGGAAAACTCTGATAGATACTGATCAAGAGATACTAAAAAAGAAAATGAAAGCAAAAGAGGAAAAAATAAGATCAAAGATTGTACCTTTCAAGTGAAGTTGAAGAAGAAACTTTTAAGAACAAAGCTGGAAATATGTTCTCAGATGAACAAAAATCTTAGAAAGTATCAAACAAACACCAAATGATACTTGAAACTCTTGAAAGACACACTAGAGAAGCTTTTAATATAGATTGAAGCAAAGATCCAAGCTTTTAGATGAAACTGGAAGACTGAAAAGATTTGAGGGAGGTTGCTTGCTACTAGAAAGATAACACCTGTTGATTAACACAAAATTTTGAATTAACAAAGTAAAGAGAGAAGAGAGAAAATACTGGCTTTCATAGTGGATAAAAATACTTTATAAAACTTAAAAGTCATCATTAGGAGTGGACAGCACAGGACAAAACATTGATGGACAGAGAAAATGTTTATGTCCACTGTGCACATTAAGTTTGGTTGCAATGAACAGGACAAATAATTAATTATCTATTTATTAAATTGCTCTTATGAGGAGAAGGACAAGAGAAAAAGGCAATTTTTTGATTTGGGAGATGGTGGGTCAGGTCTGTGGGGCGGGTGGGATGAGATGGGTTGCGGGGGTGAGGGTGAGGTGTGGGTGGGGTGTGCTGGGGTACAACTGCGTTTATGTTGGGGTGGGGCTTTGCATGATGGTTGGGGTTTGGATGGGTTGGGGTGGGGCTTTGCATGAGGACTGGGGTTTGGATGGGATGGGGTGGGGCTGGGGGTAGGTTGGGTAGGGATGGGGGTTGGGGTGCTGGTGGTGTCGCCTGGGGGTGCTGGTGGTGGTGGTGCCAGTGGGGTGGGGTGAGATAGGGTGGGTTAGGTAGATTTTTTTTTAAATAGGGGGAAAATGTGGGAATAATTTTGTCATCGTACATTTTTTTTGTTCCTAAGAACAAAAAAATCAGCCTCAACTTTTGGAGGGGCTGGTTTTTGGCCAAAAAAATTGTTTTTAAAGACGAAACAAAAAATTCGTCCTTCCCAAACAAACACCTAAAGTGAACAATTTTTCTTGTTTCGTTCCTCGTCCCCGTTCCTTGAGACAAGAAGCAAAGGTAGCCTTATTAAAGATACGTTCAAAATTCAAAAAGTCCCCAGCCAGTCGAAACCCTCCGATTACCAACTCTCATTAAATGCGACAGGACATAACTGCTATTTGATGGGATGTTTGAAAAGCCATCAGTTTGGAAATCAATTAGTGTATAATGCGGCTACAAACAATTTGAATGATCATACCACAATTAGCAAAGGGAGAATCTAGCAAGATAGCCACTCTGCAAGAAAGATTATGCTGCTTCTTGTGGGAAACTTGTGAGAAATAGCAAGAGGGCTACAGAACGACAATGATCAATCTGGGCCACAAATAAAGGCCCATTCAAGGAAATGGTATTTTCAAGAGAGCCAACTCATAAAAGAAGCCCAAATATCCAATTCATGATTAAAAAGACCTAAAAGCCTAAGTCCCAAAGATAGAGGTCTAGTTCACTAAATTTCATAGACCAAACGAGACAAATGTTAACTTGGCTACTAAGAAGTCCCAAGATTGACATCTATCAGCACAAGGAAAAGGGACAAGGATAAAGACAAATGAAAAGCACGTGACATGATTCCAACTGTCTAAAGCCCGTGGGTAAGTTTAAAACTTGCAACATTTTTCTGATCCTAGCGAGCTTCTTCCTCACCAAACAATTGTTCGTGGGATCAAAATGTTTTCTTTGAAGATAATGATCACATCATTTATCAGAAAGCAATACACGTGTCAAGTCCATATTTATTCTTACTCATTAAATATGAATACGTATAAAGGACATTTGAGGGGCCGATAGGATCAAAATGGCTATGCTATACTCCTAAGACAATTAGGTATCTTCTCAAATAGCACTTTCTTCTTGGGACCAATTTCAAAATAACTGAAATTCCACTTTGAAACTCTATGCAAAAGGAAGTAAATGATCATCTTTTTCATTTATCTAACTTTGAAACTCCCCAAACCAACTTTCCAATCTGCAGCTTTTATTTAGAGATATTCTCTAATTTAATCGTCGGAGCATACTTCAAGAGACACTATCCTTCTTTGTGTTTTTGCAAACTAGGACAAGCTTCTTTGGAGATCCTCAAATCTGACCCAGTAATTCTTAGATTTTCCCAACTTCATCAAAAAATAATATTTTTTAAATTAATATTACAACCAAATATAGATATAGAACAAATAAATTCTATATATATATATATAGTTTTGTCCTTTTTGTCATATCCAAGAGAACAGTTATTGGTGAAGGACCGAAAAATAGATAGAGATGAAGAACCTGATAGAGATTCATTAAGACAAGGAAAAAAAATAAAAAAAACATTCTTTTTTAGCTCCGAAATTCCAAATATTCATAACTAAACAAACAAACCATTATTTTTGGCTTTTTCTTTTTTTTGCTTTTTCTATTTTTGGGTAAATGCACTGCTGCCTGCGAGTGATGATAACGTCTGTGTCATTAAGACAAGAAAAAAAAAAGGGGCCATTCTTTTTTAGGGCCAAATATTGGGTCATAAAAAAAATCTGTGTTAAAGGCGATGCTGACTGCTAGTGATGATAACGTGTTAGGGCCAAATATTTGGAATATATGAAGAAACCAGCTGATAGTGAGTCATAAGAATGTCTCGTGATAAATAAATATATTTATGTATCACGAACACGAAAATATTATAAAGTATTATTATAAAGTATTATGAAATTTAAATTATATAGTGTTTTAATTTAATCTTTAATAGTCAAAGGTAATGGTCAATTATTTTTTAAAAAAAATTTAATCAAATACCTTTATAGTTTAGTTTATCTTTTTTTTATTTAATTTATAAAAAATATTTGTAAAAATAATTATTTTTTTATAAGAATTTATCTTTTCTTAATAATATAAAGTAAACTTTGACTATTAAAAACTTAAATAGAGCACTAAAAAATATATATACTCCATAACCCGATATATATATATTTATTTATTTATTTATATCATATGATCTTAAGTCTTATCTTCCTTTGATACGAAAAAAAATAAAATAGAATAATAGTAAATTAAAGAAGAAGAAGAAGAGCCCTTTGATGATTTTCTGCCACCCAAAATCTTTTATCAAACTCAAGAGATGAGAATATTCTTGAACCACAAATCGGCATATAAAAGATAAAAGCTTTATCTTATTTCTTTTTTAAAATATAATTATTAATCCCTTTGTCCCAAATTAGTTGTCATTTGATATTATTTCATCAATATTAAGAAAATAATAACTTTACTTGATTTGGACCATTTTACCCCTCTTAATTACTTTAGTTTTCAGGGAAATTTATTATGAAGTTGAGATTAAAAGTATTAAGATTAGTTAGCGTAGAATTGAAAGAATTTTGAAAAAAGTTATAAATAAATTAGATTAATAATGAGCATTAAAAAAGGAACTTCAAATAATTTTTTTTTTTATCTTGAGATGTAAACGATAACTAATTTGAAACAAAAAAATCCCTTATTAAACAAGAGTCACAATCTGCTCAAGGTATCCACGAACTCTTGCAAAACCACTGTTTTTAGAGAAAAATCCTCTGAGTGATGTTTGAGGAGTCTACCCCGTGCTTAATTTCAAAATAATTTTATCAATTTTTCTTTGTATTTCAAAATGTTTGTCATTTAAAGAGGAAGAGGTTTTTTTTTTCTAATTTTAAAATAGTTATCCATCTTACCCTTTGTTTGTTAACCTCTTTCACCTTAATTTGAGTGAAAAAAACCTTAAATAACAAGCATTTTAAAACAAAGGGAATATCATGCAATTTCCAATATCAAAGAGAAAGCATATATGTGTGTACCTTCAAAGTTCATCAATACAGAAATTATATTTATAATAGTCAAGTTAGGTTTTAGATCTCTTATTATACATTTATATATCATTTTTTATTATACTAGTAAAAATTTAATACACGTCTTAAAAAGTACTTCTATGATTTAGTTTATATTTTTAAGGTTTAAAATATAAAATATATTAAAAAACTATTAAAAATAAAATTTTTATTATTATTTTATTAATCCAAAATCATCGAGTTGTGTCCTAGTTGAACTTAGGTAATTTAATCCTTTTGGGTAGAAATCTCTCCTTGTAGATCCTAATCGGGTTGACTTCACATTGGGCTTGGAGTGCGGCTCCCAGCCTCTACCCGGGCTCGTGCAGACTATTAGGTGAGTTTGGAGGGCTTCCATACTAAAAAGGTCCCTAGAAGTAGTATATATAATAGTATTTTATATATATATATATATATATTATATAACAGTTTTTTATTAACTAAATAATTCATAAAAATAATAAACATATAAAAAAAAGAAGTACAATCCTTTTTAAATTTTCTGCTCTTATTGTAAAGTATCATATTTTCAGAAAAGTTTGACATTACATACGTTGTTGATAAAAAAAAATAGTAATAATAATAAAGAAAGACAACTTTATCTTTTTTTAATTTAATTTTATTTTATTATATTATTACTCACTTTTATTTCATATATAGAAAACAACCGATATCATATTTATGTATTGGTAGTGTTAATTAAAGCA
>JAWZTD010019552.1:0-19255 GCA_035221335.1 Echites panduratus
CTATGTTCCCAATCAATTTCCAATTTATATGTATTACTATTATTCTTTTAGAACCATTTATGCAAAAAAAAAAAAAAATTGTCCAAAATATTAATTTGAACTCCCACTTAAATTGAACATTATTAATAAAAAAACAAGCACATCATACATAAATAATAATAACATATTTTCATTTATTCATGATGTACGTACATAGATAATGAAGTTAAGTTGCAAAATAAAGAATTAGGACAATATTCACAAGTTATCAAATTTTTTTATTTTATCAAAAAAAAATTATCTTCATTATCTCAAGAATATTTTCCGTCATTATTTGAATATTCTTGAAAAAAAAAATGCAAACACATACCATAAATATAAAATAATTCCTCACTGGTCCATATCTTTATTATAAAAATTCGGGAATTTTTTTAATTACTGTTCCTCTTGTGAAATTTTGAGAGAAGTCTAGGTTCTTTTGAATTTACCTATCAAATTAGAGTTATACATGAATTAATTGCAGATAATGTTTATTGCTAGAATCTTTATTTCCTAATCTGGTTTAGGAGATTATATATGAACATGTTTTGGTCAATAGAGCAAAAATCAAGTTTTTCCTTATAACATTACAATTAAATTTCAAATCAAGAACAGGCCAACGCTTTGATCTATACATGCAAATACAAATATATATATATATATATAAATATATATACTAATGATTACATCTTAAACTTGTTAGTGCCATAAATTTGTATGAAAAAGTTGCAGGTATCGTGCATAAACTAGCCTATGCATGTATATAATAAAGAAAACATAACACCTGAGAAACCATAAATGCCTTCCACCTAGAATTCGAAATATTCTTTTCCATTCAAATTCATGAACTCCTAAATTTGTTGTAATTTTTTTTATAATTAATTGCCATGTGAAAATGCTCATAGAATAGTTTTCACTTACAGGGAAGGTCTGGATACAAACACAAGTATGGTTTTTTTTTTCTTCACTATCCGAAAACTATTTACAAAATGATCAGTTGAGTTTTTTTTCTCTTTTTTTTTTAACTTTCTATGTAATTAATAATAATTCAGGCCTTGTCAAAATTATCAATAATTTCTTTTTTTATTGGGCAAATCAAATTTTGATATAAACATATAAGAAATCAAAGTAAAAAAATATAACAAATCGTTGCTGACTTGAACTTGATAAACCTGGCTCTAATACCAATATTAATTAAAAGGTAATAGACCTTACTTGAATTCGAAGTTTGGGGAAGTAATTTGCCGGATCAATCAAGTCACAAGTCTTGGATATAAATCACTAGAACCAATACCACTGTTTCACAATATAAATACCTGTTTTATATCTGATCAAAAGTTAATTGAAAAACTTAATTCTGTAAAGTGAAGAAGGGACTATTTATATAGATATCATCTCTATAGACATATCTTTTCAGAAAAGATCATAGCTACAGACATGTCTTTTCTGAAAGGTTATCTCTACGGACGTGTCTTTTCTGAATGAGATGTGATTATTGGTTTGACACTTGGGAATAACACATTAGTCCTTATAGGTGTCCAAATCCAACATCAACAATTGGAATCTCTTAAGAAATAATCTCCAAAATATGCAGAGAAAGTGATGTACCCAAACGTTTTAGGTTTTTTATTATTCTTAGATATCTTCAACAACGAAAACCAAAATCTCCATCGTTTCTCTCTCTAAAACTCTCAAACTTTCTGATGTTCAATGAAAATGGCTATAACATAACAGTTATAGCTGTTAAATAAAAAAAATGAGAAAGAAAACCTTTCATTGTCTTAAAGGCGTGTGGCGTCCCATCGTGTCAACAAAAAGCTATTGATTTACCACACCTGCTTACACGTGTTTACACAACAAATTTTGTTGCTCTAATCTAGATATTTATTACTTATTTCACTTCACTTCTAGTTCCCGATTAATCTAGCTCCATCTTGGAAAGCTTGCTTTTGAGTTCCTTCCATTTCTCTCCTTTCTCGTCTCATTGTTCTCAAGTTCTCTCTCTCTATTTTCTCAAAATTTCCATTGCAAATTTGAATTTTCAACAGTTTTGAAAGCTATCAAGAGGCAATTAGAACAGTAACGCGGAAGACTTTTTCTTTTTTTTTTTCCCTCAAACAAATCTTTTTTCTTCTTCTTCTTTTCAAACCGTTCGATTTAGTTCTTGACCAGCAGATTCAGAGGTTTAATGGTTGAACAGACTGATCCAAAACGAGTTAAAAAATTTAGCACCATTTTTAGAAAAATGGTTTTAAGCATTCAATCGGACCATTAAGGAATCGGTTCTGGGTCCGATTGGTCAGACCGACTATAAGTTGCCTAAAATGAGTTATAAAAAGAAAACGGAGAGAGTAATAGCAAATATTCGATTATGTAATGAGAGAATATGGTATATAATAATTTTATAAACAATAAGTTTCAATTACTAAATGACAAATTTTTATTTTCTACTTCAACATTTTAATAAAATTATTCACTTTTCTACCTATACTTACTAATTGTCATAATAGATGAAAACTTTTGTCTTCTTCTGTTTTTTTTTCGTTGCCAAGTGTCAGGACAGATGTCTTCTTCGTTATCTCATTTCATCTCAATCCCAGTAATAAGAACGATGTGATGGTTTAAATATTTTTTATTTTTTTCCTTTTCATTCCTCTGTTGCCAAGTGTCTAATCAATCTTTAGTTTTCCCAAGTTTCTACTATTAGGATAAAAATCCCTCAATCACAAAAAAAATACCTTTGTACAGATTCATTGGAAACATAATAAAGATTGTGAAAGTGTACCTAAATTCATAGGACTTGATAATTTCTTGAACTCTAGAGATTTTGATCTTCCAAAAGAGAGGCAATGATAGTTTCTATATCTTTTCTCTCAAAGGGATAAGAGACAGTAATTTTCATATACCTCCTTTTGGAGACCATAACCCTTTACGTATGGTCTCCAAAAGGAGGTATATGAAAATTACTTTAAATTTCAATTCTGCCCTTCATAGAATTGGAAAGTACCTAATGGTTTCTATACATTTATTCCATAATCAATTAGATACCTCAATGATTAATAATTACATATGTTAGCCCACATTAATTATTGAAATTTATTCCAACAATCTCCCACTTGCTCTACATATGCTACCTAAGAAAGATGTACATCCTTATGAGCTCAAAAATTGCTATCATATACAAGGTATCAAAACAATCTCATCCATTGATCAACCAATGCAGGACTAAAGGGACAGTTGTCAAAATAACTTGACTAAGTCCACCAATAACCATATACACCAAGTCAATTATGGATGCATAGCATGGAAATGACATGTAATGTGATCTGTTCATGATTATTTCCAACTGGTCCAACTTTATTGAGATCAACTTTAGTAGTACAAAATGTAATAAACTGAATACTTCATTTCTGCAGAGGACTATAATTAAATGAAGATATATCCAAAATGAATAGAACTAATAAAATAAATTTACGAACTCCCATTAGACCAAAATATCCTCAACTAATGTAACCCCCATGTGAGCAGTGTGCCCATTTAATATTATTAGTGTTACTGCCTTAGTGAGCGGATCTGCAATCATGGAGTTTGTACCAATATGCTCTATGAATATCTATCTATTATGTATTCTTTCTTTCACAACTAGGGACTTTATGTCAATGTGTTTTGATCGAGAATAGCTCCTATTGTTGTTGGAGATTGGACTGCTATTGTCACAATACTATTTAAGTGGCCTTTCAATGCCATTTACTATGCGTAACCCAGTGACAAAATTACGCAGCCATAGTCCATGATTGGATGCTTTATAACTTGCTACAAATTATGCCCCCATAGTAGAAGAATGTACAAGTGTTTGTTTTGTACTTTTCCACTAAATATCTCCTCCAACCAACAAAAAAATGTAGCCTGAAGTGGATATTTTTTATACCTTGACATCCATCAAAGTCAGAATCAAAATACCCAATGATCTCCAGCTGATATGAGCTTCTATATGTGTTCTGTAAATACCTTAGAACCTTTTTGGCTGCTTTCCAGTGATCCATTCCAAGGTTGCTTAAATATTTGCCTAACATGTAAACTATAAATGCAATATCCGGAAGTGTACAAACTTGAGCATATATTAGACTCATAACCGTTGAGGCATATGGGATCTTTTGCATTTCCTGAATCTCAAGATTGCTTTTAGGGCATTGTTTGAGACTAAACTTGTCTCCTTTGGCAATTGGGGTGTCTCCTGTCTTATAATCTTGCATACAGCCCTTTTGTGATAATTGTAGAATACCCCGAGGACGATCCCAGTGTATTTGGTTCCCTAATACATAAGAAGCTTCACCTAAGTCTTTCATCTCAAATTTCTTTGAGAGAAAGGATTTAGTTTCATACGGCATTTCCTCATTGCTGATTGCAAGAAGTATGTCATCGACATACAAAACTAGGAAAATGAACTTACTCCCACTGAATTTGTGATACACACAATCCTCAACAGTATTTGTCTCAAAAAAATTAGATAACTACTTGATGGAATTTAAAGTACCACTCACGAGATGCTTGCTTGAGTCCATAAATGGATTTCTTTAGTCTACAAACCATTTTCTTTGAGTCACCAGATACAAAGTTTTCTGGTTGCACCATATAAATTGTTTCAACAATGTCTCCATTGAGAAACTCAATCATAACATCCATTTGATATAACTCAAGGTCACAATGTGCAACAAGTGCCATGATTGTCCTAAAAAAGTCTTTCAAAGAAACTGGAGAGAAATCTCTTTATAGTCAATCCCTTCCTTTTGAGTAAAGCCTTTAGCTACAAGACATGCCTTATAGTTATCCACATTACCTTTCTAATCCCCTTTGGTCTTAAATACAAATTTACAACTAATGGGCTTCTTACCTTTAGGTAATGGAACAAGGTCACAAACTTGATTTCCTTGCATACACTTACACTCTTCATTCATTGCCTCAATCCACTTGTGAGAGTTGAAATCCTACATGGCTTGATGGAGATTGATTTAATCAACTCCTACCAATCATTCAGTATCCTCATGTTCTTGGAGAAATAGTACATAGTCAGCAGGAATAGCATTTCTCCTCTCTCTAGTTTGTTCTTGAGGAATAACTTCCTCAACCTGATTGGGAAGTTGTTCAACATTGTCTTGTATTGGGTCCATATCTACTTCTTGAGTAGGTATGAAAACCTGTAGACTATCTAAAGTAGCAATAGGAATCGATTGAGTCAATTCCTCATTAAAGATAATGTCTCTAACCTGATTTCTCCCCCCAAACTCAACATCCTCAGAAGAATGTTGCAATTCCAGTCTCAAAAATAGATTTGGTAGTGGGATCATAAAACTTATAGCCCCTAGATTACTCTAAGTAACCAATAAAGTAGCTGCTTACTATCTTGGAGTCCAATTTTCTTTCATTAGGCCTATAAGGCTTAGCTTTAGCTAGACATTCCCAAATATGTAAATGATTTAGTTTGGGTTTTCACCCTGTCTAAAGTTCATAAGGAGTTTTGACAATTGCTTTATTTTTTACTCTATTAAGGATATAAGCTAAAGTGCTTCTCCCCAAAGTGACTCAGGTAATTTAGCATGTCTTTTGCTTAGCTTTTGCTGCCCCTTTAGATGCTTCAGTGATTCATGATCCGAGTGGATGACAAACTCCTGTGGCCAAAGATAATATTGCCAATGTTCCAAGGACCTAACCAAAGCAAAAAGTTCCTTGTCATAGGTAGAATAGTTCAAAGTAGCACCATTTAATTTAAAATAAGATACTAGTTTCCCCTCTTGTATAAGCACAGGTCTTATCCCTACAATTGATGCATCACATTCAGTTTCAAAACTTTTCAAAAATCGGGGAGAGAGAGGATTGGGGCACTAACTAGTTTAGACTTAAGCATTTGAAAAGATTGTTCTTGTTCGTTACCCCAACTATACCTTCACCTTAATGATTTCCGTGAATTGGGCTGCTATAGTACTGAAACTAGGTACAAACCTTTGATAAAAGGAAGCCAAACCATTTAAACTTCTCACCTCGCTTGTGCTTTTAGGTGCGGACCATTCTTGGATTGCTTTGATTTTCTCTTCATCCACATGAATACTGTTAGGAGTAACAATGTAACCAAGAAAAGTGAGTTGGGGTAAGCAAAAAGAACACTTTTTCAAGTTAGAAAACAATTGTTCCTTCCTAAGTATTTCAAAAACAACCCTCAAATGTTCAACATGTGCACTTACGCTCTTGCTATATACTAAGATGTCATCAAAATAAACTACCTCAAATTTACCAATACATTGTCTAAGAACATGATTCATTAATCTCATAAACTTACTTGCGGGGTTTGTAAAACCAAAAGACATCACCATCCACTCATACAAGCCATGTTTAGACTTGAAAGCGGTTTTTGACTAATCTCCTTCCTTCATTCTAATTTGATGGTATCCTCTATTCAAATCAATCTTGGTAAAACATTCATTCCCAGTTAATTCATCTAGCACGTCATCAAGCCTAGGTATGGGAAAGCGATATTTGACCGTAATTTTATTGAAGCTCAGCGATCCACACACATCTATCAAGTCCCATCCTTCTTGGGCACAAGCAACACCAGAATTGCACATGGACTTAGGCTTTCTCGTCTATATCCCCGCTCTAGGAGCTCCGCCACTTGATTTTGTAACTCCTTGGCTTCATCCTGGTTAGTTCGATAGGTGGTCTTGTTTGGGAGGAGAGCACCCGGAGTGAAGTCAATTTGATATTCGATGCCTCGTAGTGGTGGTAGCAGCCCTTGAAAGCTCCTCCGAAAAGACATCATTGAATTCCTGCAAAAGAGAATCAATAACACCAAGACAAGGAGTGTTAGAGTCATTAGGGATGGTAGACAAAGAATGTTTATACATAATTAATGCCATTGGCATCATTCCCCCACAAGCCTCCTTAGCTCTCTTGTTTTTGCATAAAGGCTTACCTTTTTCTTAGTCACGTCTTTACCCTCTTTTTTTCCTCTCTTATTTTTCTCTCTCTCTTTTGTTTTAACTCCACTCACCTCTCCTTTTTCTGACTTTTTTCATCTCCTTTTCATCATAGTACTCTTTCATCTTTTCTAGAAGTGTCTTTTGGTCCATGAAGGCTTCATAAGGCTTCAAAGAGTTTAGATGTATCATTTTCCCTCCAAATTCAAGAGTGTACTTGTTCTTGAATCCATCAAAAGTGACAATTCAATCATATTGCCATGGTCTCCCGAGTAGTAAGTGTGTAGCTTGCATGGGAACTACAGCATATAACACCACGTCACTATACTTTCCCATTGTAAAAGGTATATTCAGTTGCTTTCCCACCTTCACCTCTCCACAATCATTTAACCATTGTAATCTATAAGGCTTCGGGTGGTCAACGCAAGGTAGTTTCAATCGATCTAACATGTATTTGCTTGCCACGTTCACATAACACCCGCTATCAACTATCAAATTCATATTTTCTCCTCAATCAAGCACCTAGAATGGAACAAGGTTTCTCTTTGCACATTTTCCTCTTCCGTGGTTTAAGCACTCAACACCCTCCGAATTACCATTTGCAGTTGTCCTCCCATAATCCTCTCATTAGGGTCACTTACCTCTTCTTAGTCTCCTTCACCATGTTCTTCCCCCCTATCACCATTATCATCTTCAGTACAAGATTCCACAACTCCCCTCTCAATAATGATGAGTCTTTTGTTTATACATTCATTAGCATAGTGCCCATAGCCTTGACATTTAAAACACTTCACATCTCTAGCTCTAAGAGGGTTTAGAGGGGCTTTACCTTTGTCCCCTAAGGGACCCTTGGTGTCCACTACCTTGGGTTTGGTTGATTCCCCCTTGAGAGGTATCTTTGCCAGTCCTTGATCCTTCTTCGTCTATGGAGTAGTGGTCCTTGAAGATGATTGTCCATAGTTTGAAGTTCCGTGGTTTTCCAAATTGTTACCTCCGATTCTTGACTTGCTTCTCTATCTTGATGGCCTTTTGCACCATCTCCTCCGTGTCCTCATATTGTTGCAATTCTAGCATGTCCCCAATTTACTTGTTTAAGCCATGTAGGAATTATGCCATGGTAGCTTTGGGTTCCTCTCCCAAAAGGTTACTTCTAATCATGGCCATTTCCATCTCCTTGTAATAGGCATCCACACTCTTCATCCCTTGTGTGAGAGTTTGAAACTTGTGATAAAGGTCCTTTGGAAATATTTAGGTGCAAACCTCTTCCTCAATTACCTCTTCATCTCTTCCCAAGTCTTAATCGATTGTGCTTCTTGCCTTCTCCTAGCTATCACCAAGTGATCCCACCAAACTATGGCACAGTCTATGAATCCCACTATGGCTAGTTTGAGCTTCTTCTCGTCTTAGAATTGGTGGCACTCATAGATGGAGTTGGAGTTAACTCTACTTTCCCAATCTAGGTAGGCATTAGATTGTCTCCTCCATAAAAAGGTGGCACCGTTAACTTGATGCTCCAGAGGTTCTTATCAACGTCTTAATCCCTCCGTGGCCTCCTTGGTCTTTCATCCTCTAACTCGTCATCATAATCCCTGAAGTGGCTTCCTCATCATATTGATCCTGGACGTTTTTTCTCCTTAGGGGCATTCTCGGGTGGTTTCTTTCTCTCCTTCCTCTTAGAGGAATTTGGCTTCTCAAAGGAGGAGGATGATTTGTGCCCTTGCTACTCACCCTCTCTTCGAATTGTTCAACTCTCGAGTTAAAGTCCCATCTCATGTCATTTATGTTGTTGGTAAGTTCCCTTGATATCTCTCTTGCCATTTCTCCTGAAGTGTCCCGTTTCATCCTCTCCATCCTTTCCAAAAGGTAGGCATGCCAGCCTTGATCATCTCCCACATTGGAAGTAAGTGATGAAGGTGAAGCTTCCTTGTTCATCTTGGTTCCTACAATCTGAAAGTCTCATAAAGCAAGGATTAGTTGAGGTAGCTCGATCTCTTTCACTCGTGTATCACTCTTAAATGGCTTTTATCCAGCTAAAGAGTCTCACCACTCTTGCCTTTTACCTCTCAACTCTTCTTCAAGTTCTTATAGGCTTCACTTGGTGCAAATTCAAATCATTTAGTCAAAGGTACCAAGTAATCAATTAAATTCAATCAAATAGTTAACAAGAATCCCACAATTAAGAATCAAAGGGGTAAGATTGGACAAACTATTCAAAACAAGTGATAGAACAATAGGAGTCAAAGAAGTGAATCAATAAGGAAGTTCAACAATTTCCTAGAGGTCAAGAAAGTGATCAATTCCCTTGTTGCGAATTCATTAGGATTATCAACCCTTTTGGTCATTGATTGTTCAACAATTGCAGTCAAGAAACTCCACAAACAATTTTCTTCAATTCAAGTACTTGCATGAAATTTCCCAAGATTCTCTATTTTTTTTTTTTGTCAGAAGTTGAAGAGATGTCAGTAATGTTCAGGAAGGAAGAAAATGAATAGTAACACAACAATTAACACTTAGAATTATCCCTTGTTTTTGGCCTTATGATTAATTCCCACAACAAATGATCACAAAAGAGATAGTAGGACAAATGTAAATTGGAACAAGAGAAACAGATATATATATATATATGATCATATGATTCTGAAGAATACAAACATGATCATGGCATAACTAGAAAACAAATAAGATAGTCCAACCTTAGGTGAAGAACCCAAGACCCTGATACCACGTCATGATGTGATTCTTCCCGACTCGTTTTGGCGACTAGGAAAACACACACTGTAAGTCAGGATTTCACCTAGGGTTTGTTTGGATTAGATGGAATGACCTATCAGAGGCTACTCTCATCAACCATTCTCTTGATTTGAAAGACTAATCAATACCCTAATCAAAGTGATTGATAAACCTAGTGTAATTCTACAAGAACCCTAGAGGAGTTATTGTATGAATCTAACAAGATGAAGTTTCTGTCACAAGAGTGAGCACAAGGGTTTCTCTTTTTTGATTTCTTAATATGAAGGTTAAATGCTTTGGAAATACAAGAGAGAAGGCTTATATAAGCCTAACTTATCTAAAGAAAGCTGGAAAATAAATTACAAACAAGGACCTAAACTAAACAAAATTTACATGGAAAGGATGGAAGAATAACAATGTCTTCGCTGCTGGGAATCGAGGGCATCCGACACCAGCTTAGATTGGTCAGACCCAGAACAGGCTAGGCAGGTGTTGGACTGGAAGGGGGAGAGAGTGCCAGACCATTTTTACTTGAAGCCATATACATTCTGGCAGGCGCCAAACAGGTTGTTGTCTTCCTCACTTCAAGTTCCATTTTGTGATGAGATCCTAGGAGATATCCAAACTTGGATTGAAGATAATGGGATGCCATCGAATGAAGCTCTTTGAAATTATATCATTCATGGAAGATGAGTTCAAGTTGAAGAAGAAAGGAGGTAACCTCATGCAACAAAATTGAACTTGGAGACATGTTTTGGAAGCTTTAATATGCTCAATTTCATGCTATAATCTTGTCAAGAAAACATGGTTTAAAAGGGGCTTCAACTTGGCAAGAAGAATGCTCAAAATTGGTGTTAAAAAGTGCGAAAATAGAGTTGTCGGGCGCCCAAAAGCTTTCGTCTGGCGCCAGGCTGATTTTAGGGCAAATTTTGATACAGTTATCGAGTTGTTACAGTAATTTCCAGAAACGAATTTTCATTCTTTTCCTTTCCTTTTTAGCTTGTATTTTCTTTATAGTGTAGGGCTTTTTGTGCAATATTTTTCCAGATTTGTTTAGTTAGTTTCTGGCTTATTAAAAGCCATTCGTCCTTGTATCAAATAACAATTTTGAGATGAATGACAATTGAAGAAACATTTTCTTCTTTGGTCCTTCAACAAAAATTTAGATTTCGGTCTTTGATTTGTGAGATTCTTACAAAACTCTTTTAGGGTTCTTGGAGAATTACACTAGGGCTATCAATTACTTGGATTAGGGCATTGGTTATTCTTCCAAATCAAGAGAATGGTTGATGGGAATCTATCCCATTGGTCATTCTAACTAGTCCAAACCGAGACCTAGGTGAAATCCTGTCTTCGGTGCGAAAAAGGGTCTTGGGAAGAATCACATCATAAATTGGTATTAGAGCTTTGGGTTCTTCATCTTGGTTTGACTATCTTTATTTGCTTTATTGTTAGTTTGTGCCCGTTGATCATATTTGTATTCTTTGAAATCGTATGATTATATGTCTGTTTGTGTTTGTTTGATTTACATCTATCCCACTATTTTCTTGTGATCAAATTGTTGTGGGGATTAAGTCTAAGGCCAAAAACAAGGGCTAATTCTTTGTGTTTAAGTGTTTTTCCCTTTTCATCTATCTCTGCAAAGTAAAACCAAAAAAGCAGAACAAAAAAAAAATTTTTGTGACCAAAAAAAAAAAAAAGAAGAGACAAAATTTGAGTTGGACATTCTTGTGCTTATTGATTAATGCTTGATTGGGAAACGTAGTTGAAAATACAATTTGAGGAAAAATGCCAGAGTGTTGAGCTTAATTGAGTGTGTAAAAGCCTTAAATGAGTGACATACGCTTAATTGAGTGTGTAAAAGCCTTAAATGAGTGACATACGCTTAATTGAGTGTGTGAAAGCCTTAAATGAGTGACATACACTAGTGCAAGAGAGGAATATATATATAATATTGCTACTTGTTTGGTTGAGATTTCTCATTGTGGGTACATCATGGATATGGAAGTAACGACTTCATCCCGCACTTCCAGTATTAAAGTGGATTTCTTAAACGACATGAAAGATTTCTTCCTTACAAGATGCATGATCTTTGAAAAGCTAAGTTGCTTGATGGTTGATCATGGTAGTGACGTGAACTATGTAAGCCAATATGTGGTGGATAGATTGGGGCTTAAATGCTATAGTAATCCAAATCCCTACAAGACAAGAAAGTTTAATGGGGTGAGGAGGCTATAGTTAAGAAACAAGTTAGAATACCTTTTCCCATTAGGAATTATGAAAATAATGTACCTTGTGATGTGGTGTATATGGAAGCAACTCATTTATTGCTATGGAAGCCTTGGCAAAGAGAACAAGAAGCTACATATGATGTACTCCATAACAAATACACCTTCAAGAAAGATAGGAAAAGGGTAAATGTGAAATCCTTGACACCACAAGGAGCCCATGAAGATCAATTGATGATTAAGAAGATGATGGGTAAATTTTATGCAAAGAAGGAAGAGCTTAAAAGTGAGCATGAGCAGGAAAATGAGAATAAGAGGAAAAACAATGAATGTGAAAAGGAAAATGAACTACAAAATGAAAAAGAAAAAGAAATGAGGGAAAAGGAAAATGAGCATGAGAGTGAAGAAAAAGTGAGCCCAAATGTACAAAATCTTGAGACGGAAGAGAACGAGGAGAAAAAATAATGGTGAGGAGAGAAGAGAACGAGAGAGAGGGAAGAGAGATTTTTATTTCTATCCCTAAATTTGACCAATCTTCTCTTAATGTTTCATTGTTCAAATTTTAGGTATTTGTAGAAGCATTCAATAGGGAATATGGCAGAAAATGCTTAATTGGTACACTCTCATATCTACTCTTGGTAAACACTTGTTGAAATTTGATCATGAAAATTTGTTTTCCTTGATTAGGTGTGATTGTAGATATGCTTATCATGTTTACAAGCAAGATGCCATGATTGAATTTGTTAAACATAATGAATCCTTGATTATAGAAAGCATGAATTGCACTTCTTTGAGCATTTTTACAGTTTTCATGGACTTTATGATTGTTAAGGAATCTTGTGTGAAACCATTTGGGCTTGTAAATGCTTGTGGTGATTGTGAACGAGATGCTCCTGTTGGTACTTTAATGCATGGTGATTTCTTGGTTGGTAAGACTAAGATGTGTGTTTCTAAGTGTCTTTTGCATAATGTCATATCTTGAGCTTGCTAGGGAATAATGTGTGAAAAAGCATGCTTGTGTTTTTGCTCTTAAAGTTGACAAACAAGTTTTATATGTTAAATTCCATGAGCATAGTGAACCTTTCTTCGGAAAGCATGCTTTGTTTATGCTTATGGATTCCACATATGACTTGTTAGCCATTGAATTTCTTGAAACTTTCTTGGATTTAGGTACTTGTGGGGTGAACAGATTGAATTTCTCGAGGGAGCATACTGATGAATCATACTTGAGTAGGTTACTCAAGTATGTTTTGGACCATTGAGTACTTTTGGATGTTTGAGATCATGGTACTAGATGACAAATTGCATTTTTATGATTTTGTGCCTAATGTTGAAGGGCAAATTGATTATGTTGAATTCCTAGAGCATGTTGAATCTTATTTGATAGCAATGCTTTGATAATGTTTATGGAATTTACATGTGACTTGCCTAACATTGAAAATCTTGAAAGGTGCTCGGAGAAACCTACTTGAGAGTGGAACTACTTGGATTTCCTATTAAAGCATATCTTTGAAACATACATGAGTAGAATATCCAAGTGTGTCTTAGATCATTGAGTGTTATAGTTTTTCCATATGTTAATACTTGATAACAATTTTTTTTTTTTTTGTGGTTTTGTGCTCCAAGCTTCAAAACAAGTTTGTTATATTGAATTCTATGAGCATCATGATCATTTGTTTGATGAAAATACTTTATTAGTGCCCATGAATTCCATATATGACTTGTTGATCTTTGAACTCCATGGTGAGAGTGAGATGATACCTTACTTTGCTTTCATTTGTTGCATTTATATGGGGAAGAATGTCATTGTGATCCACATGAGTGGTAGTTCTAAGTGTGTCCTAGATGATAGTCTTGAGGACATTTGATACTATGACTCTTGATGGACCTACATGTTTTGGCTATCTAATGTGCATTCTTATTGTTGATTATCATCTTATCTTATTTGACATGTACTTTATGATTGCTTCTTTGAGAAAGCAATACATGCCTCCTGAGACTAAATATTTGTTAAAGATTTTGTTGAAGCATGTCATGTCGTAAACTTGAATTTTAGGGAAGTTGAGAGACTTCACTACCTTGATAGCCACATGAGTGCTTGGACATTATATCTTTTGATGATTCTTGCTAGGCAATGTGAATTTTATGTGTTTCCTGATTATTTGCCTAGAATGGATATTCGAGTTTGTTTTCAACCCTTGCATGTTATGGATTTTGTTGTCTTGAAAATTGATAACAAATTATCTTTGTGTGGTCTTATGTGCATTATGAGTGCTGATCTTAATTTCTTGGATATGTTGCTTAGAGAACACTTCTTTGTGAGGCATGTTGAAAGTGATTCTATATCTTTTGGGGATCATTGCTTGAATGAGACTGGTGAAAAGGTTGTTCATGTTGTGATCTTGAATTCTATGAAAGTTTTGGAACTTCATGAATTTAGTGGCAACATGAATACTTGGATTGAAGTTCTTCTTGTGATTCTTAAGTTCAGGGTTTATGGCTTTCATGGATGTATGCCTAGAATGAATGTTTTATGTGTTCATGATGAGTTCATTAAATTATTGAATTTTGAGAATCGTGATTTGAACCATGTGACATATGTTAATCCTAAGATCTTGTATTTATTGTTTAAAGGGCATGCCTTAGGATTGCATATAAAAATTAAAGCTACGATTCTTAGGGGATATTTGTTACTATCTTTTGAGAAGTTATTCTATGATTCAAATTTGTTCTTTGATGATCTTGATGTCTTTCATGTAGAACAAATTGAATTGGAATTCTTTTGTTAGATCTCTATTTGGCATGAGTGGTATGTTATTGATATGATGATCAGATTGTTGTCTTGTGCCAAATATGGAGATATGTTGAGTTTCTTGGAACAATTTCCTACTCTCAATGAGTACTATGTGAACCATTTTGACAATCTTGTAGATTCTAGCATATGTGATAATCTTCTTGTCTTCATCTTATGCAAATGCTTGATAAATTTAACGGGGAGCTTTATACGTTTAACGGGGAGCATGCACTTGTTTTGGAAAGAAGGTGTTTCTTGATGCTTGACATGAATTAGTCACTTTTTGGAGTGCATTTTTGTCTCATACTTTTGAGGACATCAACTTGTTGGGTTTATGCCTTGTGATCTAATGATGTCATATTGTGTCTTTAAGTGCCTTTGCTTATTACTTTCGTATGGACATTAATGTTTAGGAATTTTTGATTTGTGCTTGGCTTGGTCAAATTTTGTTTCCTTGAAGCTTAATGTGAAATGTATTCCTTATCTATGTTGTTTTATCTAATGATTTGTTGATGAGAAGGACTACTTGGCAAAGGATGTCATTTTGGTCCTTAAGTGCCTTTGCTTATTACTTTTGTAAGGACTTTTATGTTTAGGAATTTTTGACTTGTGCTTGGCTTGGTTAAATTTTGTTTCCTTGAAGCTTAATGTGAAATGTATTCCTTTTCTATGTAGTTTTATCTAATGATTTGTTGATGCGAAGGATACTTGGCAAAGGAATGGTAATACCATTTGGGGAAGATGACTTCCATGGACGAGCATATTTGCCGATCTTTGATAGCAAAGAGTTGAGGTAAGTCTTCTTTTGATGTTTCAATCGATACTAGTGATCGTCTTTTCTCCTTGTAGGTAGCGAAGATTAGACGACGAAACTTTTCGAAGTGAGGGGTATGATGAGATCCTAGGAGCCATCCAAACTATGATTGAAGATAATGGGATGCCAAAAAAGGAAGCTCTTTGAAATTATATCATTCATAGAAGAAGTAATCTTCCAAAGCTAGATGAGTTCAAGTTGAAGAAGAATGGAGGCAACCTCATGCAACAAACTTGAACTTGGAGACACGCTTTGGAAGCTTTAATATGCTCAATTTCATGCCATAATCTTGTCAAGAAAACATAGTTTAAAAGGGGTTTCAACTTGGAAAGAAGAATGCTTAAAATGAGTGCTAAAAAGTGGGGAAATAGAGTTGTAGGGCGCCCGAAGCTTCCACAGGCTGATTGGAGGGCAAATTTTGCTACGACAACCGAGTTGCTACAGTGATTTCTAGAAACAAATTTTCGTTATTTTCCTTTCCTTTCTAGCTTGTATTTTCTTTATAGTCTAGGGCCTTCTGTGCAATATATTTCCAGCTTTGTTTAGTTAGTTTTTGGCTTATTAAAAGCTTTCTTCCTTGCATCAAATTAACAATTTTGAGATGAATGACAATTGAAGAAATGTTTTCTTCTCTGCTCCTTGAGCAAAAATCTAGACTTACTGGTCTTTTATTTGTGAGATTCTTACAAAACTCTTCAAAAGTTCTTGTAGAATGACACTAGGGCTATCAATTACTTGGATTAATGTATTGATTAGTCTTCCAAATCAAGAGAATGGTCGATGGGAATCTATCCCAAAGGTCATTCTAACTAGTTAAAATTGAAACCTAGGTGAAATCCTGTCTTCAGTGCGATTTCCACCTACCAGCCAAAAAGGGTCTCGGGAAGAATCACATCATTTTGGAACTTATCTTGGCCAGCTATCTTGTCCTTTCCATTCCATGTTTTCTTGGCAAAATTATGGCATGAAATGAAAGCCATCTTGGCTTTCCAAAATGTAGCATTCCTCCCTCTTTGTTTGTTCATATTCTTCATGGATATTTTAGGGTTTTCCATGGAAGACTTCTTGCTCAAGTATTATCAAAGTGTCTTCAAAATATGAGCTGCTTAGTCATAGTTTGTTTTTGACAAAAATCCATCCTTTTAACTTTCAAAAGTCACAACATTCCAAAGCCTTTGGATTACACATTCTTCTTCCAACTTGTTGGCTTCGAAGATGGCTTTAAAATCAAGACACTCTTCTTTCCCTTGGAGATATGTGATTAGAGTCTTCCTCAATCTTTGATGCTTGTTCCCTCGTGATTGGTTCTAATGGCATTGAAGGTACGAGGTCTCCATCAGTAAGTATGAAGTGAGTTCTACTTTCAATGTTAGTGACCTTTCCCCTTTTGATGTAGATGGTGAAGAAACCTAAGGAGCGAAAGTTGAAAATAACTCAAAGTGAAGTGGATTTCCAAGAAGTAGAGAACAAAGAGCAAGTCCTAGAGAACCCAAATGAAATGAAGGATGAATTCTCTAGTGAGCATGAGTGGAAAAATGAAAATGAAAAAGATATGAGGGAAGAAGAAGTGAGCCTAATGTTAAAAGAAATTGAGGGGCAAAACAATAAGAGTCAAGACAAAGAAAAGAGTGAAATTGAAAATGAAGACATGAGTGAAGAAAAAAGAGATTCCTCATGAGAAAGAAAGAGAGAATGAGAGTGATTTGGTTTTCATAATTGACCAAGAAACTTTTACACCCATTTCTAACATTGACAATTCATTTTCTAGTGTTTTTGTTAATAAATTTCAAGACTTGGAAGGCCAAATCATGGGTGAAAGCCCTAATAGACTTTTAATAAACTTTATTTTGATGATAACAAATTAAGGACTAATGAGATTCAAAAGTTTATTTTTAGTAGGTGATTGGAATACATCAACGTGTTCTTCAACATTTACTTTGTGGTGCTTAATGAGGAAATCTTCCAAGAGTTCAAGATTTTATTACAAGTTTGAAGAACTAGTTTAGGAAGATTGGTTAGGTAATTAGTTTATCTTTGTACCAAGTCTTCCTTATATTGATGATTCTTGATTTTAAAATTGATTTTAAAATGAATTTTCAAATGATCCTTAAAATGATTTTCAATATGATTTATAAATGGTTTTATTTATTTAATTTATCAAGCAAATATTTTGATAAAAGATCTTTACTATTATTTGAGTATTAAAATATTTTTTAAATATGTTGTCTTTAAAATGAAAAACATTTACAAATGATTTTATCTCAAATGCATAGTCCAATTTAGTGAGATTAAACTTCAAAAGTGATTTAACATCAATTAATGATGTTGGAAAACTTTTGGACTCTCATACGAAAGAATGGACCGTCCAAAACTTTGAAATCAAAGTCCAAAACCCTAATGGACAAGTTTTGGACCTAAATTTTCATAAAATGGACCGTCACTTTCTGTCTTCCTCAGTGTCCAAAACTGGCAAAATATAGCCGTTCCAAACAATATTTCTCTCTTCTATAAAAGGTGTTTCAACCATTTTTTTCAAAGATAACAGAGACACAAAACTTATATTCTTAACATTCATTTGAGAGAGAAGGCAAAGCAACTTTGGTTCTATTATTTCCTTACTCTTCATCAAGAATCATCAAAGGGGATTTGCTAGGGCTTAATTTGTATTCATCTCAGTCCCAAGGGAAGTGTTCTTTAAATGCATTTCTACTCTTTATTGTATTTGGTTTCCACTAGATTATCTTTGTGACACAAAACCCTTGGAGAGGGTTAACCTAATTTGATTTGGTTTTCACTAGGTTGTCTTTATGACACAAAATCCTTGGAATTGATTGTCCTAGTTTGTATTGATTGTTAAACTTGGGTTCGTAACCCTAGATTTGTATGATTTATTGATATTAGTGGATTTGGGTGAATCCTAAGGTAGAGAACCTTACGTAGTGGACTAGACTCACAAGGGTGAGTTGAAAAACTATAAATTCTTGTGTTCCTTGTTTGATTATTGCTTTTATTATCTTATCTTGTTAAATTTCATTGTATGACATTTATTGCATTCCATGTGTTTGATAAATTGTCTAAACCAATGTAACTTTCAAATTTATAAAAAGAGTTTTCAATTTTGATGTAAGAAAAAGTTTTAAAAACCTAATTCACCCCCCGTTTTAGGTTTTTCAATTTTTATCAAAGCTTGGCCTTATTTTTGGATTACACTCCTTGAAGGAAAAAGATCATATGGCTGCTTTAAACAACTTACCTTATGTCGAAGGCTCTTCTACTCATAGACCCCCTTTATTTGATGGAACCAACTATAGTTGTTGGAAAAATCGTTTTCGTATTTATGTTGTTTCTATCAACTATAAATTGTGGAATATCATCTCAAAGGGCCCCATTGTTTATACAAAGATGGAAAAAGAAGTTGTGTGTCTAAGGAGGAAGATGAATTTGATGATGAGGATGAAAAGACAATGAGCCTCAATTATCAAGCCATGAACATTCTATCATGTGATCTCGATGCAAAGGAATACAATAGAGTGAGCGGTTGTGAAACCGCAAATCAAATGTGGAAGCTACTCGAGGTGACTCATGAAGGGACCAACCAAGTGAAGGAATCAAAGCTTGCTCTCTTTGTTAGAGACTATGAGCTATTCAAAATGAAGCAAAATGAATCCATCACCGATATGTTCACAAGGTTCACAAACATCAC
>JAWZTD010019563.1:0-19240 GCA_035221335.1 Echites panduratus
TTGCTGCTTGAAAATTTCCTTGACGCAAGGGAGACCT
Organism: Echites panduratus; assembly: GCA_035221335.1. Lineage (NCBI taxonomy): Eukaryota > Viridiplantae > Streptophyta > Magnoliopsida > Gentianales > Apocynaceae > Echites > Echites panduratus. The sequence goes on from JAWZTD010019563.1 coordinate 38, forward strand.
GCATGGATGATATATCATCATTATCATTAAAAAAAAAAAACCCATAGTCGATCCAAGACTATGATATTCGATCGAGTTAAAAATGCATCTTTTCAGGAGCATTAAAACGAAACAAGTAATTGCAGTTAACGAATTCATCTCATTAGTTGATTCACAGTATAAAGTAAGGGATAAGAAAAGGAAACATCGAAACTGCAAAATTTGGAAAAACAGGACTTTAAATAGTATTTGGTGACTAGCATGGAAAGCATTTAGATCATCCTCACCTCTCTTTCTGAAGAAAATCAAATTTTAAACTTTAAGCAAATTAATTTGATCTCGAAAATGAAAAAAAAAATTAAATAAAGGAAAAAAAATGGACTATAGTTAGTCAAAATCCAATTGAAAACTGTGTCCTACTAAGTCAAAATAAAATTTGGAATCAACAGTAACACTGAAGAAAAATGAATGCATAAAAAAAAAACAAATAAAATGAATTACCGAGACAATGGAGCCAGGAACAATGGAAGAAGCAAGCATTGCCGATTCAGACAACCAAATTTTACATCCTTTTGAGTCCAACATATCAAGGACAGATGTAACAGCAGAAGCATCATTTGATACTTGACCAACGAAAGCGGATTTCGAAATTAGAGAAGGGAATTTTTTAGAAGCTTCTTCAAGAGAGCCCAAGAAGTCGTCTTCGCTCAACTCGGTATCTGGGTTTGGAGTTCTATACGGCGACGGAGACGATGATACTGAAGGGGAGGAGGAGGAAGCTGCCTTGGAGTGTTTCTTGCTCTTGGAAGGCATCTTTTGCCAAATTTCACTGACCGGGCTTTCAGGGTTTTGGAGGGGAAGAGGGTTTTGACTTTTGGGGACCTTTTTCCCTTTTTATTACAAACAACAACAATCTTTTGCAATAACTAGTTTTATAAGTTATTTTATCAGTTAGCTAATGTATTTCTGTGTGATGATGTAGCTTAATTTATTTAGTAATTTTAAAATTTTATATCTATTAAAAATATTATTTAATGATATTTAATTATAAGGTTGTATAATATTAATAATAATGAAACTAAAAATATTGTCATCATTGGTTTTTATAGATATATTATGATTTTCGTTTAAGAAAAACTGCATTGAATTGTTTGCTATTTTGTTTATTTCATTTCAATAAAAAAGAAAATTTATCTCAAATAAGTTATATTTTGAGATATTTTGAAAAAGTTATCTCAATTTGAATTGGTTATATTTTGTTTATTTTGCTATTAAAACTATTTTTATGAAATTAGAAGTATAATAAATTAATATGTTCTTTTTTTAAAAAGAAAAAAGAATATGTTCTTCAAATAAGTTAGAAAATTTAGAATATTACTAATAGAATGTATATTATTGTATTTCGAGTGATCGTCTAAAAATGAATTTTTATTCTTTAAATCGAATAAAAATTTATTTAAAAAATTAATATTATAATTTAAAAATAAATTAAATAAAAAATGTATTCAATTTCAAATAAAATGAGTATAACAAAAACTTTTATTAACTCTTAATATTGATCTTTTTTTGAAAAAATTTTCTTAATCTTTTATTATTAAAAATTGAATATTAAATTTATTAGATTTACTTTGTCTATCCTATTATGGACATGACCACATGCCTATAAGATTTCATAAAAAATAATAAATACAAAAAAAAAGAAATACAAAATGTAAAAATTTTACTATAATAATAAAAAAAAAGTGGGAAATTAAGTCATCATAAGTATTTGTTACTCCAACTCCATGCAAATAAAATTAACAACGAAGAATACATTTTAATAACAATAGGTCCTAATACCTTTTCTTTATACGAAACCTTGAGCCCTTTTATTTCCAGTTTCACCACTGTCTATATTCTCCATGATCTGATGGCATTCCACCTTTTCACTCTTTCCATCCCTTTGTAATATCTTTTCAATGCATTGCAAGGGCACCTCTACAACAGCCTCCAAAATGGGATGTCTTAATAATTAATAGCTTTTTACACTGAATAAAAAGACAGATAATCAACAATCCTTGACATTGATTATTTAAACCAAAACAAATACATAAGTACATGATTTTCAACTGAATATAATCAAAATGACAATGATGTAATGTATATGATTTTCAAGAGAACTCCAGGATAACATGTAAAACTAAGAATACTTTCTTACCTTTAGACAGATCTACATAAGTCATATGTTTTGCATTATCAGAAGTGCATAACTTAACATGACGTCATCTAGAAAATAATAAACCAACATGAGACAAATACAAATAGAGAAGAACACTAAAGACACCAAAACAAAATTGCCTGAACATAGAAAACATGTGCATTGACCACCTCTGTAGGTATTAAAATGGAAGGCAAGAAAATTGAGCAGAAATAACTTAACTGCATTTATATCCAACCATATGTATGTTTTAAAGCTATAGCCCATTCAGTAGCAAATGTCACGGTCTACCTTTTCAAGAACATTCCCTTAACGTGTGATGTTTGGTCCAGAGTCCAGACGGAAAGGAAATGCAAGCCAACCTTGCTAAAGAACCGTATTAGCAATAATTATTTCACCAATGTGCACATACCACAAAAGTAGAGCAAATATGACATTACCTGCAAATCATTTAATACTCCATTCGTTTCAAAATATAAATCTTTTTAACCTCTTGTCTTTATCCCACAATATAAGTCATTTTACAATTTACAATACGTAGTTATTATGTTTTTTCTACTCTTACCCTTCATTTAATGTCCCCTCCATTTATTATGAAGAAATATAATTATTATTATATCTATGAAAGATAAGGGGTATCTTAGACATAATAAACATATATTTATTGTTTCTTAATCCATGTGAAATAGCGGTTAATGCCTTATATTGTGGGACGGAGGGAGTATATGAATAAGAAATGTCTACCACAACCACCCAAATCCAAAACAGAAAGATCTGTTGACACGAGGGGGCAAAATAAGTCAAGTTATCAATCTAACTCTTATCACCAAACATTTATTTCCAAAAGAGATAAAAATACATAGAACTATCTAAAGTATATGTTAACTAAATCTAGTCTAAAAGTTTTTAGACTCAGGAAGTGTAACACCATCATTACCTAAAGTAGTCAAGAACTTTAGCAATTTGATCAGCTAAATCATCAAGAGATAAGGTTGGCTCATCAAGGATGATTGTAAGGCCTCTCTTCTTGGTATTGACACTTGAGAGAACTTTTAACTCCTTTACTTCCCTTTGATGTGTTAATTGCAAGGCAAGATTAATAATAAATAAGCGGACAATGTTTTGGAGAGTTGGAAATAAAGGAACTAAGCAAAATCATAGCAGATAAATAGTTCTGAAACAAAGCAACATTTCATTTGTAAACCAGTAAAATGGCGTGTACTTCATCCACAAAGTTTATGATATAACTCTGATGTTGTGATTTTGTGGCTCAATTTGGATTGGTGCCTAATTTGTGCCTAAATTTGCCTAACTTTGAATTTTCACATATGAAGAAAATTCAAAGTTTGAGGTCTCTCACATCTATAAATAGAGACATCATTTCTTAGTTTCAAACACACCAAAATAATTGTCTTCTCTCTTGGGCAATTTGTATCTTCTTCCTCTCTTTTTAATATTTCTCTTTGATAGTGAAATATTAATTTGGTGGTGTCCGAGGACGTAGGCATAATTGGCTGAACCAAGTTAAATTTCGGTGTCTCTTTTATTTTGTCTATTCAATAGTTATTATTTGTCTATTATAGTTGTTGAGATTTATTGTACTATTAAATTACTAGTGATAATTCTGTCTAAGGAAAGACTTGGTATTTATTAAGCGGTCCAATTGTGACCCACCTCTCTTACCTGGGAATTGTCTAGTGTGATTTTTTAGTATAATAAGTTTCTCGCTATTTGAAAATTGCCCGAGCTTCGGCAACAATTGGTATCAGAGCCCAGGTTGTTTCTTAATATGCTCTGTGGTTGCAGTTTAGTCTGATCTTCCATATCAGAAAAGAATATTTAGGGCTTATTTGTTTCTTTGTTGCTATTGAATAGTATTTGCTGACGATATAGAATCTACATCAAAATTGTCAATTTTGACTACTGTAACCAATGCCAGATTCCCACTAGAAATTTTTAATGGCACAGGTCGCTTTGGTATGTGGCAAAGTGAGATTCTAGTTGCTCGATTTTACAAGGTCTAGACGTTGTCATTGAAGATGAGAAATCGACAAATGTGGAAAAAGATGTTCAGAAAAGCTAAATCGTTTAGCTTGTCTTACAATTCGATCATATCTCTCTAGAGAACACATATATGAACTCTCAAAGGAAACTTCTACAAATAAATTATGGAATGCATTGGAGGAGAAGTTCTTAAAGAAAAATAGTCAAAACAAGTTACATATGAAAAAAAGACTGTTTCGCTTCACTTATGTTCCAGGCACCTCTATGAATACTCACATCACCAACTTTAATCAGTTGGTTACTGATTTGACGAATATGGATGAGACTTTCAAGATGAAGATTTGACTTTTGATGCTGTTGGGATCTCTTCCTGAAGAGTTTGAGCATCTTGAAACTAAGCTACTTCATGGGAGAGTCGTTGTGTCTCTGAAAGAGGTGTCTACTGCATTGTACAGTTATGAATTACAGAGAAAAAAATAAACAAGACAGTACAAGTGGAGAAACAGAAGTTTTGGCAGTTAGACTTCATTCGCAAAGTCAAAACAATGGAAAGAAAGAGAGATCCAAGTCAAGACCCAGACTAGCAAAAGATGAGTGTGGTTTTTGTCATGAAAAAAGACACTGAAGGAAAGATTGTCCAAAGCTAAGAAAAAAAAAATCTAAGAAAAGGAAAGTTGTCTCAAATGTTGCTAAGTATGAAGAAGAAAGCTCAGAACTTTCACTTGCTGCTTCATCATCAAATAGCTCTTCTAATATTTGGTTACTTGACTCAGGATGTAGCCATCATATGTGTCCCAATAGGGATTGGTTTTCTAACTTTAGAGAAGTAGAAGATGGATTTGTCTACACAGCAAATGATATCCCGCTTACCACATATGAGATTGGTTCAATTCATTTGAAGAATTAAGATGGAACAATCAGAACTTTAACTGATGTTCGAAATGTGCCAGGTTTGAAAAATAATCTTATTTATGTTGGAACTCTGGAATCAAAGGGGTTTAAAGTGACTGCAGAAAATGGAGTTGAAGGCCAGTTTTGGTGCACTTATAGTAATCAAGGAATTCAGAAAATAATAACTTGTACCACTATCAAGGTCATACAATTATTGAGACAGCAGCAACAGCTTCTACAGATGATCAAGAATCAAATGCAACCAGATTATGGCATATGCGCTTAGGACATGCTGGTGAAAAACCCTTGAAACTTCTAATTGATCAAGGATTGTTAAAATGGGCAAAGACTTTCAAATTGGACTTTTGTGAACATTGTGTCAAAAAGGAAGCAGATAAGGGTAAAATTTGTGACTGCAATCCATGATACCAAGTGTATTTTGGATTATGTTCATTCTGATGTGTGGGGGCCTTCCAAGACAACTTCATTGGGTGGGAAACAATATTATGTTACCTTTGTGGATGATTTTTTACCGAGAGTTTGGGTATATACTATGAAAAACCAAGGATGAAGTGTTGGGGATTTTTCTTAAATGGAAAAACATGATGGAGACCAAAACCAACAGAAAGATCAAATGTCTTTGGACCGATAATGGTGGAGAATATCGGGGTGATCCATTTATGAAGCTATGCAAAGAAGAAGGCATAGTGCGACACTTCATGGTGAGGAATACACCACAACAAAATGGAGTGACAGAACGTATGAACCGGACTTTACTGGAGAAAGTCAGGTGTATGTTGTTCAATGCTGGGTTAGGCAGAGAATTTTGGGCTAAGATTGTAACATAAGCATGCCATCTTGTCAACCGCCTACCATCTGCTGCCATTGGAGGAAAAACACCACTGGAGAATGGTTTGGAACACCTGCTATAGATTATGATTCTTTACATGTGTTTGGTTCCACAGCATATTATCATGCTAAGGAATCAAAATTAGATCCGAGAGCTAAGGAAGCAATATTCATGGGAATTACTTCCGGTGTGAAGGGATATTACCTTTGGTGTCCAGAAATGAAGAAAATAATCTTCAGCAGGGATGTTACCTTCAATGAATGTGCTTTGTTGAAAAATGTGACAGTTAAGTAGATAGATGGAGTTTCAAAACACTTGGAGTTTGAAAGTATAATTACTTTCCCAGCAAAGAAGCAGAAGAATTAGATGAAGAAGAGGTTTCTACCCAAGAACCTCCACAACAAGATGAACCAATTGCATTACGTAAGTTAAAGAGACAAATTCAAAAACCTGCTCGTTTTATTGATATGGTGGCTTATGCATCCCCGATTGCAACAGATGACGTTCCTACCACTTATTATAAAGCAATCAAAAGTTCAGAAAAAAAAAAGTTGAGGATTGCTATGAATGAAGAAATGCAGTCCTTTTATAAGAATCAGACTTGGAAGCTAACAAATCTTCCAAAGGTAAAAAAAGGCAATCAGACATAAATAGGTATATGCAAAGAAAGATGGATTTTTTGATAAACACGATGTAAGCTATAAAGCAAGATAGGTGGCTAAAGGCTACGCTCAGAAGAAGGGAATTGATTATAATGAGATATTTTCTCCAGTTATGAAACATTCCTCCATTAGAATTTTGTTGGCTTTGGTAGCACAATTTGATATGGAACTAGTTTAATTGGATGTAAAAACTGCATTTTTACATTTAAATTAGGAAGAGGAAATTTATATGACTCAACCAGAAGGGTTCAAAGTTGCTGGTAAGAAAGATATGTTATGCAGGCTTGAAAATTCGTTGTATAGATTGAAACAATCTCCAAGACAGTAGTATCAACGATTTGACAAATTCATGGCAAGCCAAAAATATACAAGAAGCAATTATGATCATTGTGTGTATTTTCGCAAGTTACAAGACTGGTCGTTCATATATCTTCTTCTTTATGTTGATAGTTTTCACGAGTCAGACAAAAATTGAAAAACTAAAAGCTCAGTTGAACAGGGAGTTTGAGATGAAGGATTTAGGGGAAGCCAAAAAGATTCTTGGCATGGAGATAAGCAGAAACAAGAAATTAGGGAGACTTTGCTTAACACGAAAGCAATATTTGAAAAGAATCCTAAAGCATTTCGGTATAGATAAAAACTTAAAACGAGTTAGTACTCCACTTGTTTCTTATTTCAAGATTAGTGCTGCTATGTCACCGAAGAATGATGCATAAAAGGAATATATGAAAAGGGGATCGTATGCAAGTTCTGTTGGTAACTTAATGTATGCCATGGTGTATACAAGGCCAGATATTGCCAGACTGTTGGGATTGTGAGCAGGTATATGCATGATCCACGTAAAGGTCATTGGCAAACTGTTAAATGGATTCTATGGTACATTCTGAACACCGTAGATGTTGGACTCATATTTGAGCAGGATAAAAATCATGATTATTGTGCAGTTGGATATTGTGATTCTGATTATGCAGGTGATTTGGACAAGAGTCGATCAACTACTGGCTATATGTTCACTCTTGCAAAGGCGCCAGTTAGTTGGAGGTCTACTTTGCAGTCAATGGTTGCTTTGTCTACTATAGAGGCAGAGTATATGACAGTTACTGAAGCTGTGAAGGAAGCAATTTGGCTTCAAGGATTGCTTGATGAACTAGCAATTAGTTAGAAGCACGTCAAAGTGCATTATGATAGTCAAAGTGCTATCCACTTAGCAAAGAATCAAATTTATCATGTAAGGACGAAGCATATCGATGTTCGATTTCACGAGAAATTTTAGAAGAAGGTGGAATGATAATCCAAAAGATTCACACAACTGAGAATCCTGCTGATATGATGACAAAAGTTGTGACTACGGTCAAGTTTCAACATTGCTTAGACTTGATCAATATTGTTGAAAATTGAAGTTGGCGCTTCAATGCGCATTTGAAGACACCACATACGTTTTGAAGAAAAGTAAATTTCGTCAAGGTGGAGATATGTGATTTTGTGGCTCAATTTGGATTGGTGCCTAATTTGTGTCTAAATTTGCCTAACTTTGAATTTTCACATGTGAAGAAAATTCAAAGTTTGAGGTCTCTCACATCTATAAATAGAGACCTCATTTCTTAGTATCAAACACACCAAAACAATTGTCTTCTCCCTTAGGCAATTTGTATCTTCTTCCTCTCTTTTTAATATTTCTCTTTGATAGTGAAATATTAATTTGGTGGTGTCTGAAGACGTAGGCATAATTGGCCGAACCTCGTTAAATTTCGGTGCCTATTTTATTTTGTCTATTCAATAGATATTATTTGTCAGGTATAGTTATTGAGATTTATTGTGTTATTAAATTACTAGTGATAATTCTGTCTAAGGAAAGACTTGGTATTTAAGCGGTCCAATTGTGACCCACCTCTCTTAATTGGGAATTGTCTAGTGTGATTTTTTAGTACAATAAGTTTCTCGCTATTTGAAATTGCCAGAGCTTCCGCAACAATTGGTATCAGAGCCCAGGTTGTTTCTTAGTATGCTCTGTGGTTGCAGCGTAGTCTGATCTTCCACATCAAATGGTATTCTCAAAGGGATAACAAAAAACCTAAGATGGGGTCAATTAAAGTTTTGGAAACATTTTTCAAAGTTATAAATTAAATCTTCTCTCGAAAAATTAAAAATTATTTGGTTTAAACATTTATCAAACATTTGGTGTGCAAAAATTTTAAATAAATAGAAAGATAAAAGCCTTGTAAATTCAAAGAAACAAGGATTTATAGTGGTTCAAGTCACCCTTGTGAGTTTAGTCCTCTATCCAAGGTTTTATAAATTAGGATTTTCCCCAAATCCACTAAAATCAATCAACGATACAACCAAGGGCTTCAAACCCAAGTTTCTCAAAACAATTACAAATGGGGATAATCAATCCTAAGGAAAATTTGAACTTTGAAAACTATTTCTAGAAAGTGTGAATTTTGATTTCGTCAGATTGGATTGTCCACATAAGAAAAAATTTGGGTCCAAAACTTTTCCAGTAGCATTTTAGATCCTAATTAATTCAGATTAGATAGTCCAAACAAGATAAATCCGGGTCTAAAGTTTCTTCAGTATCTTTTTGGATCCAGATTTAGTTAGTTTAGATGATCTAAAACTTGATCATTTGTATTTTTGATATTTTTGAATATAATTAATTAAGATCAATCAAAAACACTTTGATACAATATTGTTTGAAACGTACTTCTATTAAAACATATATTTTGAAAGTTTTAAAGATTATTTTATGAAAAATATTTTTAGTGCAAGCATAATCATTAGAAAGACTTGATATAAAAATTAAACTAAATAAGTCAATCAACATTTCTAAACCATTTCTTCAACCCTGAAGTTTTCAATCTTGTAAAGTCATAAACTCTTGAACAACTTCATACTTGTAAGTATAATATTTTTTATGAGGGATTTTGATGTAATCCAAAACTTCCTAAAAAATACATGAACTTGAAATATCATTAGTACTAATTTATTATCATTAAAATAAAGTTAATTAAAAGATTATTATGACTTTCAGATAATCTGTGTATAGTCAATCAAGCAGTCATTTTTTGTAAGTACACATAAAAATGAAATTAGTATGTGTTTTTTTTTTTTTTTTTAAAAAGGCATAAGACTAATAAAAGTACCTTTTCTCCATAGCTTTTGTTACTCCAACCGGCAATACAGCAGCAGTGAATATTGGCTTATGCCAGAGAACAAAAAAAAAAAAAGATAATGAAAGCTTAGAGTAGCAAATGTACTAGAACTAGATGAATGCCCTCACAATGCACCGTAATTATTTCTTTTATAAAATTTATAAAATATTGTTAGATAGCATTTATTTTGAGACTTCATTTTATTTATTTAAATTATGTCTATTTAAAATACTTTATAACAATAATAATTTCTTAAGTTATTAATATTTTATGAATTGATTTATTTTGTTCATTTTATATATATATATATGTATGTATATTTATATCCATATATAAAAACGTAATTGAAAAGTTTTAAATATAAAATCTCATGCATATTAAGCATCATAATGAACCCCTAGTTAGATTAAATGTTACCCTCTTTGATAGTTTTTATCTTTAATCTAATTAAAAATTTATTTGCATGTTTAAACAAATTTTAATTTATTTGATTTATATATATATTTAGTATTTTAACATTTTACCATATAATATATTCAATGGTGTTTTGGAAAATTGAAAAGTCATTGGATAATATAAATTTTGACTTTATAAGTCTTGTCTTAGTTTTTTATAGTAAAAAAATTTTGAAAATGAATTATTGTGATAATTCTAAACCATGAAATTAGTTGGTCTGACACACACAAATCATCAGGTTAATATTCCAATGATGCTTTGCACCTCCCTTTCCTTAACCTTTGTCTCCTTTTCAGCTGGCAAACATCTTGATTTAGATAAAGATAAGTTATATTTTTCTATAAAAGAAAAGTACAATTAAAATTAAAAAAAAAAGGGATCATCAGATTAGTTAGAAAATTAAACACCACAATATAAACCGTGCTCTGGAAATTTCGAATCTCATCTTCCTGAAAAATATAATTACACACTACCCCGAATTAATTTACTCCAAAATTTTTATTCGGTGATGGATATATACAATACCAAGCCATTAAATTCACAAACCCGTTAGATCCTGTGCCGTGTGATAAAGACTATTTTCACAATACAGATCAATTGAGGAATATATTAAAAATTAATTTAGGAGTTCTAACACAAAAATAAATAAAAATTGAGGGTAAAAGTATTTAAGAAAAGTTGAAAAAGAATAGGATACAAGGAAAAAAATGCTTTTGCATGCACTCCAATCTCTTGAAAGGAAAAAAAAAAGGTCAAAAAAAAAATAGGGGCAGAGATTGGAAAAAAAAGTCCAAAAAATAAAAATGTAGGCCCCAAAGAGGCTACGTGCAATCCTCCCTAAAAATTAAGGTGGATTCTTTCTCGCAATATTTTTTTATCTCAGTGTCATAATACCTCTGTACTTACCAAAGTTATTAAAAAACTATTTGAATAAATATAAATGAACACTTTATAAAAGGAAAAATGAATTTTCTTAATTACCAATCAAGCAACTCGAAGCAATTTCCCACCTTGTCCAGGTTGCAACTAAATTTTATGAATTAGGGTCCCAATTCCATGCCGGGAACAACAGAATTGGTATTGAGAAAAGAAAAATCAATCGATTCAAGAATGATTAATTTGAAAACTTATTACAAAAAGATATCGCACCATATCGATTGAAATTGGCAACACTGATGGCATTAGAAATTGGTTTTGGAGATACTACAAAACCGACTTCTCTCCCAGTTCTGTGGACGATGAGAAAGACTAGTGTTTTACATCTCTTTGGCAAAACAGATTGAAGCTTTTCGTCATGATCAAAGAGAGGCCTAAATGAATCGACACCGAACATGTTTCAGAAGAAGATAAGAAAGAGGCGTAAATCTGACATGCAAATTTTTTTGAGAATTCATTACACACTTGGTAAGGGAAAGAAGAATAGGAAGAAAAACAACAAACGTTTTGGTGATGGGCAGAAGACATTTAGTAAGTAAAGGTAGATTACTATTTTGTGAAGACTTCAAAACCCATATCAAAATGCCACAGATAAACAAATCATATTTCTTTAAATAAAAAAAATTTTAATTAAAGCAATATATTTTAAGGATCTCAAAGTTAATTTATTATTTTGCTTAATGCATTATTAAAACCCTCACCTCTTTATAGTTCACCCTATTGGGTCCTTCAACTTTTATTGCAATCTAATAAACTTCTTACTTGTTGAAATCACTCTATCTGTATATTTGACCTTTAAACTTTTTTTTTAAACCTTTTGAGTCATTGATATATCTGAAATCAATTGTGTAAACTCTTTAAACAATAAACTACCTCATCTTCCATCTTTTTGATCTTATTTCATCATTCTCGTCTCTTAGAAAACAGTTTAGAACAATATTTTCATAACCATATTGAATATCAAATTGAAAAATAAAATACTAATTTAAATTTTAATGATCTAACCATAATTAAATTAGAAAAATTTTAATGAAAAATAAAAAAATTATATATACTGTAGATAATAAACATTTATTAGTAATAGAAATGTAACATGATAATTTTTTGTTTGCACACTTTAATGATTAACTAATTATTTTTATAAAAATTATTTAAAGTAAATTTTGTATTTTGATCTAATTAAATAAGTAGACATATATCTTGATTGAAGTATGGCCTAATAATAAAATATATTTTATGATATCTATTTAAATTTGAACTAATTTGATCCTATTATGTGATTAAAAGGTTTTATGTAAATGAACTGAGATATATCAATGGAGGGTTCAATGGACTGAAATAAAAGTTCAAAGATTTAATATGATGATTATGTCAAATTGAGGGGCTTGGTAAGGTAAAATAGAAGTTTAAGACAAGATAAAGGATTTTAATAATATATTATAAGGATCTCAAAGTTAATTTATTATTTATTAATTGTAATATCAGCCCCTAATTTTATCTTTAGATTTTAGAGACAATTAAAAAACCTTTTTGACTCTTTCAACTAAGTTTCATTTTTTTCCCTTTAAAATTTAATTAAGAAATTTAGCTACAATTCTTATATATATATATATATATATTTTCCTTTATAAAAAAAAAAATTCGCCTGAAAGTTAAACAAGAATCCTCAATTTAGTTTCACAATGTTTTTATTTTGATCATGTAAGTGCATAAATATATATATATATATTTCTAATAATTTAGAGTCCTACAACTTTTTTTAGGTGATCATTTAGATCCTTTTTCTTGAAGAATGCATTTCTCCAATAATTTTGATTGGATTTTTTTTATGGGGACAATTTGGGTACTTAACTGTAGCACCAACAATAATGATGGATAAAGTCTCCAATTTAGTCCTACAATATTTATTTCTTAACCATGTAGATCCATTTTTTATTTTTTAAATCTTTTAAAATCTTACAATTTTTAAAACAACTATCTGGGTCTTTTTTTTTCTCAAAAAAAGAAAATACACTTTTTAAGACAACTTTGTCGAGACAATTTTAAACATGGTGTGAGGAGGACCATGTTTTATACTAGCTCCTACACCATAGTTGACACCTCCAACGACATATCCACTTACAAAAATTAAACCGTAAGGCAAATCTAACTGCATCATTACATCCAATGAATCCCAATCCCTAATACTTGCTTAATTTGAAACTTATAATTATGTATCCAAAAGGTAAAATAAAATAAAAATTAGTCACCATATTTTAACTAATTATAAAAGGAAAAAAAATTGATCAAACTACTTGAAAAGTGCATTTTTAGAGAAAAAGGACTTAGTTGGTCACTCGAAAAAGCTTACAAGACCTTAGAAGAAAGATTTGAATTTGCATGACTAAAAAATAAATATTATACTAGCAAATTGGCGATTCAGTATTGGGGCACCACAGAATAATAAAATTTTTTAACACAAAATAATTTCATGGTCAAAATTATCTAAAAGTACATTTTTTGGGAAAAAAAGGACCTAAATGGTCACTCATAAAATATTGTATGACCCTAAATGATAAAAAAAAAAGAAAAATGGATTTACATGACAAAAAAAATATATTATAAGATTAAATTTGGGATTTTGAGTCAAACAAATTTCAGAATTAGAAAAGGACTAAATATTCTAAAACCAAAATCAAAACCAAAACTTATGCTTTTAATTCACTTAAGGCTTAAGGAAATTTTAAAAATTTCAAAATCCTAATTCCTTTTATGTTACCTTGTGAAAGTGAAAATCAAACAAGTTTTCAAATCATAGAAGGACTGAATAATGAATGATTCTAAATCCCATAAAAGTGTTAGGAAACAAAAATACCCCTTTATACAAAAATATTATGGAATGCTACATAATATATCTTATGAAGTGCTCCTATTAAGTCTCTAAAGGTCAAAGTTAATGATTTTTTTAAAAAAATTTGATTAAGTATTCTTAGGATTTCATTTATCCTTTTAGGGTTTAGTTATTGAATATATTTACAAAAAAGTAATTTTCAATAGAAGAATTTATTTTTTCGACTGATAACTCTAAAGACATAATAGGAGTATTCCATAACCAAACACTCCTCCTCTCTGCACTAGAGGCTATGGCTTCTTCGGCAAATCATCAACTCAAAATGTCTGTTCCAAGTGCTATATATCTGGATCTTCTCAAAGAAAAGAAGACCAATAAGCGAGCCCTAGTTTTGAAAAGCCTTACTCCTCCACCACCAGTAGCCAATCCTGCTACAGTTATTGTAGGACTGATAGCTCCTGAGACTAGAGACAATTGTTTATCTGAGACAGCTGCCGCAGGAGAAGAATTAGAAAAGATAGCAGTCAATTCAACGGTGAAGAAAAACAGATACCATTGTTGTAATAAAAAGATCGATTTGCTGGGATTTTCGTGCCTGTGTGGGTCATCTTTTTGCAAGGTTCATCTGTACCTAGAGAATCATGCCTGCAAGTTCGATTTCAAGAGTGCAGGCCGAATTTCCATTGCAAAGGATAATCCTCTATGCAAAGCAGACAAGATAAAGAACATATTATGATCTGATTACCTAAGACAATGAGATGTTCAATGTATAGTAGTATTTTTAACCTATTTAATTAAATTCCATTTTGCTTGAATTAATTCAATTTTGTTTTCCTACAATTTCTATTTCAGTTGCAATGGAGAAGAAAACTTTCTGTTTAATTGTCTCATTTGTAATTTCAATGCATACACAATAATCCCATTAACGAAAATTTACATTTGTTGTTGAAATAAGAAAATTATAAATTTTTATTCAACCTTATGGAATTGGAGTATAAAAAGGAGAATATAAATTTCATACTCAGAAACAAAGATAAAGATCGAATTTTTTTCATGTCATCCATTTCGCTTGAATATAGTAGTGAACTGGTCACTCACTCTCTTGAATATTTCCTCATTGACCAATGAAAGAGGAAGCCATTGAAAGCAGCCCTCTGAGAGGAGCGTCACATCCTACACTAGACTTGACGTAAACAAAAAGACAATATAAATCCTTTTTCTTAAGTCTAAGCTTCAAATAAGTCAAAAAAGTATAATTAGTTCAATAAATCTTATTAATAATGGAAGAAATACAAAAGAATACACAAAAAGCATAACATGAGGATACTGCAATGATTTACAATACAAGAAAGAATCATATTTTTTTAAAAGTCTTTGGGCTCGGAATATATACATACATACCAACTTGTCATGTCATACTTACAAAAGTGGATTTGTAAAGTAAAGAAAGTATATCTATCCGAAAAATCAACACCAAGACACTCCTACTTCAATCTGCCCCATTTATGGATTAAATTCATGACAAGATATGTCTAACATCAGAGAAAACTTATCAACAGTTCCAAGTCTCCTTCACCATCCTGCAATCTTCTCAATACGTGCCTATCCACATAAGTCGGAACTGAATACAAAAGAACCTTATTCACTGTAAATTAAGAAAGACTGCACTGTATTTCACTTTATTTAATGATATGTGCAAGAATTACATCAGCTGACAATTTTTTCCCTCAATTCTTAGGTTTTGGGTCGAATCTCAACACCTTTGATGGCAAGACCTCTCTTGACAACATTCCTATTTTGCATTAACAGAGCAAACTCAACGAATCCATTTTCTTCATCTGATACCTCAAAGTCCCCCAAATGGAGTTCTATCCATTGTCTTCTTGGCTTGGCCTTCAAATATTCTGTTCGATCAACTATGGCTCCATTTGGTAAAAGAAGTTTAAGGGTCACTGGCTGTTCCCATCCTTTTTTTGGTTCCATCAACATTACTACAAAAGCAACCTCATAAGTAATTCCTGGAGAAAGATAAACCATCTCAATTCTTCCACGGACTTCCAAGGACATAATATTGAGTAGTTCACCAACAATAATAGATTCACCGCTGACAAAAAAAGCAATTTTAGTAGTGAGTAAAGATAGTGAAATAGGGACTAAATTTACTTTAGAAAATTCACCAACTATATATTTATTTATTTAGTTGTTTACCTTGATTCTGTCAGGGTAAGCCAGTCCCAATAGCGACCATCATTACCTGCTGTGATTGATAAATCGTTTGCAGTCAACATGATATAGTTCTTCCTTTGTATGGCAATGTTGAGGTCTTTTGTCTCCAGTTTTTGATCATCTACTTTCAGAGCTTTAAGGTGTGGCGTACTTAGGGATCTCGGGTTAAAAGTTTTAAGTTTTGGGCAACTTTTTATCTCAAGATCCTCCAATGATTCCATTTCGAGATCATGCTTCAAGTCACAAAATTTCTTCAAGTGATCTAGTGACAAAAGCTTCAACATTTCCAACTGAGGAAATA
This sequence comes from Echites panduratus, assembly GCA_035221335.1. Classification (NCBI taxonomy): domain Eukaryota; kingdom Viridiplantae; phylum Streptophyta; class Magnoliopsida; order Gentianales; family Apocynaceae; genus Echites; species Echites panduratus. Next base: position 16,522 of record JAWZTD010019563.1, read on the forward strand.
GAGATAATTTGGATTTTTCTTCCTTTGTGTCTTCCTCAGCATCATTTTCGATGATCACTTCCATTGCCGAGCAATCTCTAATTTCTAGTTCTTTGAGATTCTCAAGGCCTTTTGCTATGGAAGAAGAGAATAGACTTTTCAAACCATGGCAAGATACGACTTTTAGATCTTCAAGTGCTTTGAAAAAACCAATAGCCAACTTGGGGCTATATAATTTGGTGACACTGTCCAATTCAGAAATCTCCAGAACTTGCAAGCTCACAAAAGATTTCTGAACGGGGAAAAAAACAAAGTAATTAAATTTTTGACTTGATCACATTTCTCCAGCATTGATGTAATTACATATTCAGACGAAAAATGTATTAAAGTATTACTTACTATAATCTCTAGATTTTAAGTTGATTTAAGTTTAAAAAGCATGCACATTTACTACAAGGAAGCATGAAAAAGGCAGCTTATTTACCTCTTCATCAAATAAAGACTTCACTTCATCATCAGTTACATGTTGTGCAACTGAAGCAAACTCGTCCCTTTTGTGGAAGAAAATTTTCAGCCTAGGTATGTTGTTGAGTCGCAGGCAACTTAAAAGTGGAAGATGAATATGATCGATAAATTTGGAAAAGCGATCCAATTTCCCTAGCCTTCCCAGCCCCAAGTATCTCAACTTTGGAAACAGGATATCACTCGACGAGCTTCCATTTTCTGTTGAACCCCCTTCATCTGATACAATTTCTTCCATCATGTTACATTTGGTTACTTTAAGTTGTTCCAATTTCGGTAAGCCTTTAGCAATTGATAGTGAAAACAGATTCTCAAGTCTATGACATTCGTCAAGAGATATAAAGATGAGGTTGGCAAGAGAAATGCCTTGAGTTGTACTCTTCCGTATGTGCATCAGCACAGGCAACTGTTTGAAGTCCAAATGTCTTAATTTTGCAAAAGATCCTGTGGCTGGTTGACCATGACATATCTCTTTTAGGCATGAAATTTCGGCAAGATGTATTTTCTCCAACAAAGGGAAAACAGTATGAGCATTTGAAGCTGGAACCATATCTTTTGTATTTGCCAGGTGCTGCACAGTATAACAGTTATCAAGATGGAGCTGCTTCAACTTCTGGAAACCCTCTGGAGCCAAGGATTCTATTGCAGCATTAGAACCATCTCCCTTTAAGTACAAATATTCAGCATTCTTCAGCATGTGTAGAAATGAATCTCCAAAAGAATGTGGATGAGGGAGGCTCAAACACAAAATTTTCTCGTAATTCTTTCCATCTTCATTCTGAATATCCTTTCCCGTTTCCGATGGTTGTCCAATTGACAAATCATATTTTTTCAGTGTGGATGGAAGTTGGATGTTCCTGGGGATGAGATGTGGCTCTAGGACCTGAATTTCTAAAGCAGTCAAATTGCTCAAGGGTTCAAGCTCAATAGGAGACACATTAACCCCTTTCCCTTCAATTTTCCTCCCCCAGTTAACGAAGCTCCTCTTAAGATATATCTCCTCCAAACTTCGCAGGCGAGAAATGATGCCCGGCTGAATTACATTCAAATGCTCGCACCCTGTCAGATCCAAGAGCCTCAGACTATGTAGATTTCCCATTTCGTAGGGTAAGGTCGTAAGAGTAGAATAACTAAAGCTCAGAATTTCCAGATTTACTAGCTCAGTAATAGTAGATAGAACATCTTCTGAGCTATCTTCTTCAATATCAGATATCTCTTGAACAAACTCACAAGAATGTAGTTGTAGAGTCCTTAGACTTGTGCACAATCCAAGTGATGACGGCAATGATGAGATGCAAAAATCTCTCATTTCCAATACTTTGAGTCTTCTCATCCCAGTGAAAAGGGTATTAGCTGCATTCAGAGGTCGAAAGTCACATTCCAACAGCAGCATTTCGAGATTTGGACAATCTAATCTCTCTGGGAGCTCATCATATGCCCCGGAAATTAAAGAAATGTAAGTCAAAGATTCATATGAAGATATCCTGGGCCATTTATTTGAACTGATGTTGTGTTCTACAAGAAGTATTTCCATCTCTTTCGAAGCCAGAAAAATTCCCACACGACGGACAACATCCTGCATTTGAACATGATTTTCCTTATCATCATCTACAAGCAAGAAATGATCTTTAAGTATTTCCACCAATGTATGCACTCTGTTTCTTGCTTTTTCCAAATTATCCACACCAGAAAAGATGTGAAGACCCATTCCATATCTGACTAGAAAATCAATAGGAATGTGATGATCTGCCGGGAACAAACAACATATGAGGAAGAGAGTCTTAGCCTCATCGCTTTCTAGTGAATTGTAGCTCAATTGCAGAGGCCCGTAGACACCATCAGACAGACCTCGAATTCTTTTTCCCTCAGCTTTTCTCAACTGTTTGAGTACATCAATCCAAACTGGTTTACTTTTATTTCTTAGATATTGCCCAACAGTTACAAGGGCAATTGGCGAACCTTTGCATGTCAGTGCAACATCTTTGGCTAAGTCCAACAGCTGTGGATCTTTAATGCGATTCCCTACTTTTTGCATGAAAAGACTCTGTAGGAATTTTAGAACTGAGGAGAGTAGGTAGAGGACAAAGATAGAACTTAATATTTCAGTTCTTTAAGCTACATACATTGATCCATTCTCTGCCATATTTATACTAGAAAGGCATGACAACTTTAGCTGAAAACATGACTGAAAGTATGACAGAAATCATGGCTGAAAACA
>JAWZTD010019581.1:8540-19231 GCA_035221335.1 Echites panduratus
ATAATTGGTCAACAACATATAAACTTTAACTTATTTTAGAATTAGTCAAAAGTAATATGTTTTAAAGATATAAAAAAAGATATTTTCATTTAGTTTTTCTTTTCAAATCGATAAATAGATTTTTGTAAGATATTTGTCAATTTCTTGACTCGAACCTATAACTTCTTAATACAAATAAATAATATTACTTTATCATTTAAATGATTTTTTTTTACAACAAATTTAAGTTTTTTTTTTTTAAGTAATCATCTGACGACTCATAATTGGATTAAGAAGATTATAAGTCATTTTTAATCAGAATCTTGTATAAATATATTTATATGATGTCTATGCGTGTTTGCTTCCTTATCCAAAGTTCCAAACATTCTATTAATGCAAAAGCTAGCTAAGGATAGAGACTGGAGTTGCCCCCAATCTGGTTCTCTTTTAGGAAGAGAATGAGAAAATTCCTCGTAAAAAAGTCGTCCGTTATTAGTCCAATTCAACATAATTAGGTCTTTCTCTAACCATCGATATTATTATTTGTTTAATTAATCAAGATTTAAAGTTGTCCTAACAAACCCTAAGACAATCATTAAAAATCCTAATTAGACAATATTTAATTGGTTGAGATCTCCCATTTCAATTTGCCCAAAAAATAAATAAATAAAGGGAGAAAGAGAAAGGGAGAAAAGAAAAAAGTCAAGTTGTACGTTTGAATATAAAGAACAAGAAAAGGCTCCACTTTTGTTCATTGGAACCTTTGAAACATACAATTACTCATTATAATAATTAGTGACCTTTATAGTTTCATTCTATTAGAAAGACGGTGCCTACCTTTGGACTATGCAAACCCTTGGATTTTTTTTTTGTTTTTTGTTTTTGTTAAGAAACAAAAGGAAAGAAAAACAACACTTCATAATGTAAGAATTCTTCTGCCCCCCAGCCCCTCCATAAAAACTCCTACCCCATCCCACCCTCCTCATCCTATGGTGGAATGAATGAATAATTTGGATCCTACTTTTGGTTGTTTTAGATATTTTATAAGACTAATATTAATTACTTTACTATTAAAAATTTTTTTCATTTCTTTGTTTAATACCAACTTTTGTAAAAGAATTTTCTTGTGTTTTATGTAAACCATTAATTAATTATGCTATGGCCTTAAGATTCCACTTACTGTTTTTATTCTGAAATTAATCATCTTAAATAATCTTTTTTTCTGATAGATTAATCATTCTATATTAAAAATTAATTAGATAATCAATCTTTTAAATTTATTCAAAATGAAACTCTTAACCAGACATAAGGTCAAACTTCAAAGAAGAAAAAAAAGGTTTTAGAAAATGATACCATCAGTCAATTCAGAAACGGAGGCAGAAAAGAGTCATGAATGTTGCTGAGATTGTTTTTGAGGAACTATTATGGGGCCAAAAAGAATATTGTTGGCCCCAGACCAGCATGGAGTCATAAACTTTTGATCTCAAGATTATAAATCAACCAGAAAAATTAAATGTGTAACAAGGAATTAAATTACCTTTAAAAAGATGGAACTATCAACTATCTTCAAAAGAAGAAATCATTAACTACATATGGGTAGGTGTGTCCAGGATGCATAATACTAACAATTTGAGTACGATATTTATGATAATCCAAAACTCCTTTTGTCCTATTTCGAATCAATGTGGGAAATTAATACCTATTAAAATTCTAATTCTAATTATGTAGACTTTTATTATACATAAAAATTAGAATTCTAATTAAAATAGACTTACGGAAAACAATCCAAATCCAACAAATATATACCTGAACTGATTGAATTAATCAAGTTAGGCTTTTTCGTGGAATTTGATGAGGCAGCTATTGAGCTCTTGATAAAAGACCAAAAACTTGGAGATATTTTTTTACGACTGAGAATTCCTTACATCTGCCATTCCAAAGAGGATTAATAGGCAATTTTTCACTACAATGTTCTGTTTCTTCCACTGTTTGCTAACAATTGAATGGTATACTTTCTTGTTTTACCTGGTTTGTATATTTGGTTAACTATAAGTATATTTTGGAACTGCAACGGTAGGATATGCTTACTTGTCTTTGGCTTTTCTTTCTTGGAGTAAATTTGTAAACAAAGAATGGTGCTTCGATATTTTGTACATGTATTATCTAAAAGGCGAAGAAATGCATAAGATGCATTATTAATTATATGATTTATCATAAAGCAAGGCGTTACCTCAAATTAGGCCCAATAGGCTGCATGAGAAGGTGGGCTTGACATTAAAGCCGAACAAGCTAAACCAATAACCTATGGATAATTTAGCAGGATAGCCGACTGGGGGGCGGCAAGTTAAAACCTCAAGTCGTGATTGTCATTACCAACTCGCACCCCTAAGGTGAACATCCGACTTGGCAGGGAGAAGGAGAACTCATCACACAAGCAAAGAGGGAACACGCCAAATAGAAGCTTGCCCGACAAGAAACTACGAGGAATTTAATGCACCCACCCAATATCAGATTGTAGTTACATAGCAGCAACCACCATATCTCTGTAACTAGATTTCACCCGATATACAGAGAAAAGGTCTCCACTACAACGCAAAAGAAGGGATTATATCCAAATCGCCAATACAACAAGGACTTCTCTCATCTGATATCAAGGGACAACTCCCAGAGAAACCCTAAGAATATTCATCTTTGATTTTTAGGTTAGAACACAAGTATAGTTTCTCTGATTTTTGCTTCATCTCATTTCAATTCAACTTGCCCAATGATATTATTTAAAGAATTTAAATTGCATATAATGAAACCATATTGTTTAAAAAAAAAGAAAGAGAGACTTTTACCATTTCAAGTTAATTATATCATATCCAATGTGCATAATTTATATGTAGGATGGTATAACTGTTTAGATGAAAAAATAATTTTTTTTATTCTTTTGTTTTTATTATAAATTTTTTAAGATTTAATAGAATAAAGATATTTCACAAGTCATAATTTATTAATTACTAACATTTAATATACTTAGTAAACTTAATTATTTTTTAACATTATATACTAAAGATTGAACTCTTTTATAAAATATCATAAACTTCAGATGACTAGAGAATTTAATATGTAATTATCTTTAATAAAAAAAAATTAACAAAGCTGTTTACATTTTTTGACTTTTTTGGGGATTTAAAGTATAGAATAACCACTAAACTCACTGTTTTTTTTTTCAATTTAACTATTAAACTAAAGAATTATTCAATTTATTCATTATATTATACTTTGAGAAATTTAATAACTAAATCATTAAGAGTGCTTCGATAAATTGTGCTGCTAAATGCGCAGCCCAAAATGCACCGATCTCCCCTTCATCAATGCACTTTTTCACTGGTCCTGTGCCTCGATAGCACAACTTTCTCCTTTGCCTTCATCTCCCCTCCGGCCAGATCGGTTTTGTTTGGAATCTAGCATCCGGCACCGGAACTATAGACACAAGCTCTGGTCTCTTTCAAAGCTTCAAATGAGAATGAAAATTAGGTTATTCCTTAGGTTATAAAGGTGTACCAAGTGTTGAAATATAATTGGATGACAAATAATAAATTTTTTTCACTTGTGATGTTTCCAAAGTACATTTTTTTTCAATTGTTAACTTTGTTTTCAATGAGAAAAAAGACATGAAATCTGTATAATTTTGTTTATCATTATTTGTTTATATTTTTTTTATCTTTAGTTCTATTAAGTATTGTGGTTAAATAGTTATATTTCAACCTGTTGAATGTTATTAACTAAACAAAATCCTTTTTTGCATTCCTAGCAGCGAATACAAAATTTGAACAAGGATTCAAATCAAAGATCTGAGTTATCCAAGATGAATTTTTCTACATATTTTGAGTATATTTCTCTTATTGATTATAGATTAATTTTGCGTTTTCAGTATTGATGTTGTGATTATGTTAAACTATTTTCCACGAGTGATACAAAAATACTTTAATTGGTAGAAAACTATTTTTTTTTTCCTATTTTAATGTCAAATTCTTAATTCTCAAAAAGCTGATCATTACTATTTAGGCTACTTATCCTATCTTTTTGTTCATAAGGTGAAGTTGAAATTTTACAATATATGTTTGCTTGTGTAAGGAAATATGGGGCGCACTTTCTCCAAAACGTCAAGATATATTTAAAATTTTCAATTGTTTGTGGTTCAAAATGTATCAAAAAAAATGCCAATAAGGTAAAGGTATTACATTTGATCAAGAAAAAACAAGTGCTCAAGAAGACTTATGTTCTTATCCCGATTGTAGAATAATAACTTCGGGTCTCATATTTTAATCCTTTTTTTTTTATAAATCTTTTTTTCGTCTTAATTTCTTTTTTCCCCAGCCCCCATTGGTACTTGATCATTATGATCAACCTTGGTGGAAAGCATCCACATATTTTACTTCTTGATGCATTTATTATCTTCGGAGTGCAAGAACTAATCCAAAGGTAATTTTTGTTAAAATACTGGATTTTCATTTAACTAGATTTTGTGAAAAGTACATACTTCTTTTTAGAACATATGTATCTACATGATTAATTTGAAGAATGAAAATATTACTTTTATAAATAACATATTAATAAGATCTCCTGAGGCCTTTTCTTTTTTACTTTGTGATTCCAATTTTAAGATTTCAAATTAAATTGGCTAACAAAGTACTTGAATGTACTTTTATTTTCCACAACAAACAAAAAACATTGATTGTGGGTTTTATGTTCTCCTATTCATTAAATTGTTTATAGATCATGCACCCACAAAATTTGATTTGTCAAATAATTACCCTTATTTTGTGAGATACAAAACACAAATTTTAGTTATTATTTAATTATATTTCAATGTATGTGCTACTTTATGTTCTCGAATGATCTCTATGTGTTTTGGGTATGTAATTAATTTTTTTTTAAAAGAATTTAACATATTTCGATACCACATTATTAGTGACAATTCAATTTAATATGTCAAGACATTCAAGAAAGCTCACACATCATGAAAACTTTTTTTGAGTGTGTAGTTAGTGATTAATTTGTTTAAGGTAATGTTCATAAGGAAGTTCAAGCTAATGTCCAAGATGTTGTTGAAGATAATGTAAAAGGAGATGTCCAATTTGATTTTTATAGTGTTGATATGGACACGGTGGAAGACTCCTTTAAACTCTATGAAGCAATTTTACAACAAGTGGATGGAGATAAGATTAATCTCAAATGTATGAATTTGATTCTACATACTTTAAATAGTTCCATCAAACTTTTATTTTTGTCCTTGATATAAAACTTAACTAACGTTTCTTGAACTTCTCCCAAATAGATTCTAAAAAAAAGAATGAGAAGCGACAGAGATCTTACTTTCAAAGCAGATTTATATAGTTGTCCCAAAGAACTCGGTCTTATTAAGGTACAATTTGAAAAAATTGGAAAGCCGTATGGGGAAAATTGTCAAAAATTTTCATCATTTTTGGGAACTATAGCTAGGAATGGAAAAATTATTCCATTAACACATCTCAGATTGAAGGTTAATGTCGGATGACCATTGGAAATGCTAAAAGTGAACAAGATAAATGTGTATGTAACTTTAGTTTCAATTATATCTAAATTAGCTAATTGTTTTTAAATGACAATCAAAGTTCGAAGTTCCAAAATACGTCGAGAGTTTGATATTGACTTCAATAAACAAGAAGTTGAAGAGTTTCAAATGCGAATACAAAAAAAATTCCATGATTCTAACTTATCAAGGTTCGAGTCTTACACAGAGATATACAATACAAGGAAGACCAATGGATAAAATTGATAGAGTTTTGAGTAACTAAAGTCTATCAATTAGAAAAAAGAAAACCAACCATATTGAAGACATAGTCTATCAAATATTCAAATTGATAGTCTTCAATTGTCCAAAACTCTATCAATTTTTTCCATATATCTTTCTCGCATTGTATATATCTGTTTAATACTTGAACCTCATACGATAAGCTAGGATCATAAAACTTTTCTTTGTATTCGTATTTGAAACTCTTCAACTTCTTATTTATTAAAATCAATATCAAACTCTCAACGTATTCTAAAACTTCGAACTTTGATTGTCAACTAAAAACAATTAGCTAACTTATATATAAATGAAACTAAAGCACATATACATTTACCTTGACCACTTCTAAAATTGTCAATGGACATTAACTTCCAATCTGATATGTGCAAGGGAATAATTTTTTCATTCATAACTATAGTTCCCAAAAATGATAAAAATTTTTGACTACTTTCCCCATACGGCTTCCCATTTTTTTCAAACTGTATCTTAATAAGCTCGAGTTTTTTGGAACAGCTATACAAATCTATTTTGAAAATAAGACCTTTGCCTTTTCTTTTTCTTTTTTTATAATTTATTTGGGAGAATTTCAAAAAACGTTAATCAAGTTTCATATCAATGATAGAAATAAAAGTTTGATTAAACTATTTAAAGTACGTAAAATCAAATTCATAGGATTAATCTTATCTCCATTCACTTCTTGTAAAACTGTTTCATTGACTTTAAAAGAGTCTTCCACCTTGTCCTTATCAACTTCAACATCATAAAAATCATATTGAACATCTCCGTGAACATTATCTTCAACAAGACATTAACTTGAACTTCCTTATGAACATCACTTTGAACTAATTGACCATCAACTACACCCTAAATAAAAAGTTAGCCTGATGAGCTTTCTTTAATACCTTTCTCAACATATTAAATTGAATTATCACTAATAATGTACGTCCAAAATATACTAAAATCTTTCAAAGAGAATCAATTACGTGTCCAAAACACACAGAAATCATTCGAGAACATAAAGCAACATATACATTGAAAAATAACTAAATAATAATTGAAATTTTTGTTTTGTATCTCACAAGATAAGAATAACCATTTGACAAATCCAATTCCATGGGTGCATGATCAATAAACAAGCTAATGAATAAGAGGACATAAAACCTACAATCATTGTTGATTGTTTGCTATGGAACCTAAAAATACATTTAATTACCTGTTAGTCAATTTAATTTGAAACATTAAACTTAGAATCACAAAGTCAAAAATGAAAAAAAAAAAAAAGGCTCAGGAGTTCTTATTAGTATGTTACTTATAAAAGCAGTATTTTCAGTCTTCTGATGCATCATATAGATACTATCCAAAAACTTACATATATTCTAAAGAGGAAGCATTAAGCTTAATATATACTTTTTCACAAAATCTAGTTAGATGAAAATCGAGTATTGTAACAAAAAATTACCTTTGGATTACTTCTTGCACTCTGAAGATGATAAATGAATCAAGAAGTAAAACACATGTATGCTTTGCACCAAGATTGACCATAATGATCAAGTACCAATGGGAGCTTGAAAATAAAAAGTAAGACAAAAAAAAAGATTTAGTTGCATAAAAAATCATGCAAAATTATGGATCAATAAAAATGAGACCAAAAGTTAGCTAACTTACTACTCCACAATCGAAACAAGAACAAGTCTTCTTGAACACTTGTTTTTTCTTGATCCCCATGGACAATCGAAAACTTCAAATATATCTCAATGTTTTAGAGAAAATGTCCCCCATATTTCCCTACACAAGACAAGAAAGCATATATTGCAAAATTTCAACTTCACCTTATGAACAAAAAGGTAGGATAAGTAACCTAAACAGTAATGATCATCTTCCTAATAACTAAGAATTTGACATTAAAATAGGAAAAAAAAAAAGTATTACACTGGTTAAAGCATTTTTGTATCACCTGTTGAAAAATAGTTCGACATAACCATAAAATCAAAACTGATTCAAAAATGAAAATGAAAAAATAATCTATAGTCAAGCAGAGAAACATACTCAAAATATGTGGAAAAATCCATTCTGGATACCTCAGATCTTTGAGCTGAATCCTTGTTCAAATGCTGCATTCGCTGCCCCCTTGTCTTCATACTTAGCGGCTAGGAATGCAAAAAAGGACTTTGTTTAATTAACCACATTCAACAAGTTAAAATACTACTATCTAACCACAGTACATATGAGAACTAAAGCTAAAAAAATGAAGTATAAACAGACAATGAGAGGTTTAGATCTAGATCTGTTCAAAGAGCATACAACCTAAAAGTCCTGATTATTCTAACACCTAAAATAGTTTAAGATGCAAGAATAATTTCCCAACTCAAATAGAACATTTGAATTTCTCTTAGTGAAATATTATATTATTCCAAGAGTCAAGATTTGCATAGGAAACTTGTAATTAACAAGGATTCAGAAGACCAGTTTTTAAAACAAAAATAGAACTAAAGAGAATTCCATTAGTATAGACCAAAATCAATATTCAGTAGGAGAGAAATGAAAGATATATTCTCTTGTAATGTGCCTCATTATGCCACTGTGATGGAAGAACACAAATCCATCCATGTCCAGGAGTGTATGTAAACCGAAAATTGCAGGTCCTACTTTCAGAAATGAGTAGGATCCTCAATAGTTCTAGACAACCAATCAGAGACTAATGAAGTACCAAAAAGAATAATAGATGGTACAACACAATCCATGGAAAAAATACAACAGCAAAGAGTCATTAGGAGATGATTCATAGCAGTAAAAGGGAATTGTGAAAATATTTCCAAAGGTCCAATCCCAGATTTGGTTTGTGCCTGCAGCCTTGGTGAAATAGGAGTAGGGTGCCACCAAATGCATGGATTCAAAATAAATATCATAACAAATAGAGAAAATAAAAACTCAAAAGGACAATCGGACCAACTATGTTGAGTTTAGGCCTATCTATCGATCATTTAGTTCCTGAATGCTAAATCAGTATGTCTATAATAATAATGAGTTGGTTCTAAATCAGTATGCTTATAATTCTTGAATGCTAAATCAGTATCAAATAATGCAGGACAAGGGATAAAACCCTGCAGACCCTTATTATGTAAAAGATTTAGTCAGAACTCTCAAGGACAAGGGATAAAACCCTGCAGACAATTATTATGTAAAAGATTTAGTCAGAACTCTCACATTCTGCTACATCAAAACCCCACAATCAGATGTATCTAATTTCAACCCATGCCAAATAGCTCTCTTTCACCTCAAATCAGAAACCTATATTGCAGCAAAAAAAAAAAACAAACAAACAAACAGAGTTAGTCTATCAACACCGAAGAATTGGAAAAACAAAGTCTAAAAATATAAGAAACCAAGAGTAAAATCGAGAAATCTGAAACGAAATAGAAAACAAACAAAAAATTCTAGGAACAAAAACCCATTTCACAAATCGACGGCCAAAAAGCCAATTAATGAATAAAATGAAATGAAAGGAGAATATGAAGACTTTCGCTAACCTCTTAGCTGCTACAATTGGAGTAGACGCCCTTTTTGTTTACATTGGATTTCTTCCTCTGGCTCCATAGAAGACGAATGGAATATCTAGACTTCAAATCATCGACTGATCAACCTATAGATTCTCTTTGGAATATGCCCCTAGGGTACCGAGATTTTTTGTGCGGCTAAAGAAACAAGCGGCAAAGGTAAAGGAGAGGGAAAAAAGTGGGAGAATATGTACGGAAGGTAGATAGGGTTGGGCCTTGGGCGGGAGAAAATGTCCTACTACAAGATGTGTGAAAATGTTTGGACTGAAAATTATTGAAGCAGGAAGAGGAGACTTAGGCCCTAATTGGCTACACCACTCAATTGAGTAGAGTGGTGTCATCCCATTCTTTTGAATGTTTGTTTGGATTGGCAGACATTCTCCATTCAAAAGAATGGACCCAACCCATATCTGGATGGAAACCCGCCTCCCAACAGTGCCATAGCATCCCTCATTTCTGACTGCTATAGTGAAGATTCTTCACTGCCTTTATCACCTTCGCCAGAAGTATTGAATTTGCAGGTGATGAAATGAATCAAACTTCCTCCAGCTCGCAATCTTCTGTAAGTTCAAATCACACCTTCTTGATTCTCTTTACTTTTGCTTGCTCTATCAAATCAAAGGACGAATCTGAGCTGCTGATTCTCTTCCAAGTTGTACTCGGTGATGGAACAGCTGCTGGAAGCTAACATTGGGGGGGCTGCCTGTCACGAACAAAGCTTAAGACGAAGCCACAAACGCCCAAAATCTTCAGATCTGGAGCAACCGAGCTGCAGTAGCAAGAAGGTAATATTGATTTTATGTCACTTGGTTCGTGAGAGTTACATTCTTGTTTTTCTTGATACTGGTATGCGGTGAATGAGCACTGCCACAAACGGCGTTAAAAAAAGCCTACTCCTTCCTTGTTAATGAGTCATCACAGATTAGTACAATGCTTCGATTTCAGGTTGTGGGCATGTTTTCCATAACTGTTGGTGGTGTTTGTGGTCTTTATTCGTTTAGTTGCTTTAGATAAAACATGCCCAAATTACTTCATTCCTTTACTTTCACGTCATGCTAGGAAAATCAGGGGGAACAGATAGGTACACCTGCAAAGGTTGAGGTCCGTAGGTAATGGCAATGATGAATTGCATTAACGTTATCTCTATTTTTGATGGGTGTCCATATTGCTTTGTGAAATGTAGGTTATGAGATCTGTTCCACCGTCAACCATTGAAGATCGACACTCATCATCGGGTTCCAATACCAATCCCACTCATTTTGTTTGTGGGAGGTCACTTGATCAGGTGTGTATTAGTCATGTTAATTTTCTAAAGGTCCAATCCATTTAATTTGTGT
>JAWZTD010019600.1:0-19225 GCA_035221335.1 Echites panduratus
ATTCATTCAAATTCAATATTTACATTTAAGTTTACTTACAAATAAATGATAGCACTTTAACCTTAATTTAATTTTAATTCCATAATATATTTTTCTTAAAATTCTATTTCTATGTTTTCAATTATATATATCTCAAAACAAAAATATAAATATTGATAACTCATCAAAATGAATAATTTTATCAATTGCATATATTTAAAAGTGACAAAACAAATACTAAAATATCAATTATAAGTAATTAATATTACATACATTTCACACAATCTAAATCACTAATACATAAACATTTCAAAAATCTAAACTATAAGAAAAAAGTTAATATAAGCTAAAAAAAAAAAAGAAAAAACCTGAGTTTTTTTTTGGCAGAAGCAGTGGCTGGGCTCCTAAGCGGCGACTGTGGAGCGTCGGTCGGCAACAGGGAAGAGGGAAAGGGGTGAATTGGGTGTATTTAGTATTGTGAGTGGGTTTTTGTAAATTTGAATATTTTAGTAATTTAGGGGGATATATTTAGTATTTTTGGGGGTGTATTTAACCATGGGGGTGCACTTAACAATTTTGAGGGTGCATTTATCCACACCCATATTCCTGCACCCTACCCAAAATTGACTTAACAAACATTACAGAAAAACAACCGAAAAACAATTGTTGTTTTTCTTTGAGTGTAGGAACACATTCAGGAGTTATTGTCTGTGGAGATTCATGTAGACAATCTAAAGGTTCAACATTTGGGGAGCTAATATGATACTATATGTTCCCAACAAAAGTTATTTATCATATTCTAATCTTTAGGCATAGAAAATAATTACAAATATGATAAGTTTGATACCATCATAATTTTATTGAATTAGATTTAATGTTTTTGTTGTACGATTCTAACAAGCTAATGTTACCCAATCGTAAATAAATTGAGAAAAAAAAAGTTATAGAACAAAATTATCAGACCTTTAAAGAATTAAATTCAACTTTTTTTAAAATAAAAATATTATTGATATAAAATATCTTATTGCCCGTCTTTATTTAAAAGTTTACTTCAATTAACCTAAATATGATACCAATGATTAAATTAACTAGGATAAGGGAGTCACTATTTTGACACAAGTGCATTTTTATTCAAACTTGACAAATACTTATTGATTTTTAATTTTTATTTTCACTAAGAATAAAAAGAAAAATGGATAAAAAAAATACCATCTTGCCTTACAATAAGAGTGTTAGTCAAACATTAAATATACCTATGTTATATGTTTAAAATTATCTCTTTTATTTATAACTATAATTGTATTTAAATATTAATTGAAGGGTAATAATAGGAAAAAAATAAATATATATGATAATTATAAAAAACTTATATTGTTAGATAAATAAAATAAAAATGACTTTTATGTTGTGATGGAGGGATTCCTTTTCTACAAGTAATACTAACATAGGAACCCACACAAATTATTAAGAGTTATTGTATCAATGTATAAATATAATAAAAATAATACAAATAAAAAAGATAAAAGGATTCATTATTGTTATAAAAAAATCAAAATATAAATTATATAGTTTGTAAATTTCATTATTTTTGTCATTATAAAATGAATAAAAATATGAAGAGTTTTTTTTATAATCCTTTTAGTATTTAATTTATTTTAGATAGAAGATAATTCAATTTTAATATGTTCAATATTTATTTAAATATAAACATTATTATCATTTTGGTTTGGAAATTAATGGGCAATGAAATATTTATAAAAGTATCTGTGTAAAATATACATACATACTTTCTTTTTGGAAAAAATTACTTTGACTTGTCATTTTTATTTAGTTTATTTAATTATACTCTAGAAGATAAATAAGTTTAGTTTAGGTTGATTTTGATTTTATTTCATCTATCTTTTTATCTTTTGTTGATATGTTAATACCCATCAAGCCAAATGTATTCAAATAGCTCTTTATATAATTCCATAAAAATAAAATAAATAATTACATTGAAGATTTGTTTAAACAAATAATTTCTTGTCATTTAACATATATAATTTGTTCCAATTAAAAGATAATTTAAATAAAATATTATTGCCATTGTCTTTTGAAAACAAATGAGTAAAATTATAAAGAAAATTTCCTTTTGGAAAAATTAAATATAAATAAATCCAACAAAAATTTTAATATTTATAAAAACAAATGTTCCTTTTAGAAATTATTTACTTTAAATTATCATTTAATATTTATTTTTTTAACTATACTCACAGTTCATTGAATCGATGATTATTTTATTTTTATATTTATTTGTTTAGACATAATGTTTAATATTTATAAAGACAAATGTTTCTTTTAGAAATTATTAACTTTAAATTATCATTTAATATTTATTTTTTAACTACCCTCACAGTTCATTGAATAGGCTATTATTTTATTTTTATATTTATTTGTTTAGACATAATAATATGATATTTTTATTAAACAATTTCACTCGACAAATTTTAATTTAGCCACTTATCGCCATTTTAAGCCGATACCTTGTGCTATTATATATAGATATAGATAGTTTTTTTAAAAAAAAATTGGACAAATTTTATTAGAAAAGTTTTTTAACACACCATTAAAAAAAACAAATTTGAAGTTTATATATTTATTAAAATAGTTTTAGTTTTGAAAATAAAAATTAATAAATATGGTGAATTACCCATTTACTACCCAAGGTTTTTGGAATTTGTAGATTTTCAAACTTTGTTTTTTTAACCAATTTAATACCTTAAGAATTACGAACAACCAATTTAGTACTTTCTTTCAACTCCTAACAGAAGAGAGTTAAAATTAAGATTATTTTTATCTTTTCATTTTACACTAATGGTAATAAATAGGGTCTAATTACCCATTAAATACCTAAATTTTTCGAATTTGTAGATTCTCAAACTATGTTTTTCTTTCGACCAATTTAATACCTAAATATTTTACATGTTATCAGTTTCATACCTCCAATCAATTCTTAAAGGAAGAGAGTTATTTGGGGTTATTTTTGTCTTTTCTTTAAATGATTTCTGGTTTCTTGTCCATTTCAATGTCGAAGATGAAAACTTTTGTCTGTTTCTTTTCTTTTTTTTTCTTTCTTTTCCAACGTTTTTATAAGGAATCAGTATCATTTTTTTTTATTCTGGAAACTACCTTAGTTCCTTCAATATTATTACTTTAATTGGTGAATGAGGATTCTCAACCTTTGACTTTTCGATAAACCTGAGCAGCAATCGACCAAACATAATCAGTTTGATAGAAAACCTCTTGCTCCTCGGTGGCTGCTAAGGGTTTTGGCAATGTCATCCAAATGAACCTAATTGATCAGGTTTGGTAAAGTGGCAAGAATGATATCTTTACACTAAGAAGTGAAGCTAATGTATGATTTCTATAGTATTTTCATAGAAAATTTAATAATTAATATTTTTTTACCTGATAATCCAAAAAAAGCTCAAGTGTCCAAGATGACTCCCTAGATATAGATTTAACTGTTAAAAAACAATTGAAAATCAAGTGTTTTATGAAATGCCAAAGAGAGAGCGCCGACATGGAACCAGAGTGTTGATGGAGTTAGAGGGAACGAAACCGATAGACATTGAAATGGGTGAGAAACTTGTGATAATTTAAGAAATAGAAAAAAAAAAAGTTCCAAATTTAACTCCATTCCATCAAGAATTGACAGAATCTATGGAATAAAATATTTAGGTATTAAATTGATAAAAAAATATAATTTGAGAATTTATAAATTTGAAAAACTTTATGTACTAAATGTGAAATTCACCTGATTTATTATCGTTGATGTAAAATGAAAAGATAAAAAATAATCATAATTTTAACTCTCTTTAATTAAAAAATTGATGAAAAATACTAAATTATCAAAATCTTTAAATATTAAATTGATAAAAAAATAATGTTTAAAAATCTCCGAATTAAAAAAACTTATGAGTACTACTAAATGGGATAATTCAACCTGATAAATACGACAAAAGTGAAGCGCAATCCACTGTGTTTCGCACTATCTTCTTGTCTTGTAATAAACCGCCTCCGCAATTTTAAAGAAAAAAATTTTAAAATCCCAAAAGCCCCAATTGCTTTTGCCTTCCCGTCAACTCTCGAGCCCTAGAATTTCATCACAGAAGAATCAAGACCTCAAATCTTGGAAATCATGGCAACAATCAGCCTTCGAAAGGGAAACACGAGGCTTCCACCGGAGGTGAATAGAGTCCTATACGTGCGTAATCTTCCATTCAACATCACCAGTGAGGAGATGTACGATATATTCGGCAAGTACGGAGCAATCAGGCAGATAAGAATCGGGACCAATAAGGATACTCGAGGAACTGCATTTGTAGTGTACGAGGATATCTATGATGCCAAGACTGCTGTGGATCACTTGTCGGGATTCAATGTTGCGAATAGATATTTGATTGTTTTGTATTACCAGCAGGCGAAGATGAGTAAAAAGTTTGATCAGAAGAAGAAGGAGGAGGAGATTACTAAGTTGCAAGAGAAGTACGGTGTTGGTCCTGGCAGTTCTGGCAAGGACAAGTAAGAGTACTTAAAGAGGGAAACCTTCTGGTAAAGGGGTGGATTCTGGTGGAACGAGATACTGGCTGATTTTGTTACTATTAGTTTGTTTTCCTATTCTTATTTCGAATTTCAGGGGCATGATATTAGCATCTATGTAAATTTCAGTACTTTTTGAGTGAAAGTTGTGGTTTCTGGTGTTCTTATGTATGCAGTGCTCCGGTTTACCTCCAGTTATGCTTTCTTGGTCTTTTGTTCATATTTTATTCTGCTATTTATGTCGCTTTTCGTGAATTCTTTGATTCGAAATTTTATTTCTGCTTAGCTATGCTTCTTTCTCTTCACCATATGTATGGGGGATTTTAGTCTCTCCTTTGACAATACTAAGATACCTACTGGTTCACAAGAATATTATTCTACATGGTGTAGGGGTTGAGATGAAAAGTATCCTACATAAATTGTTTGGTTCGAAACTTTATTTCTGTTAACTGTGTATCTTTTCCCTTTTCTTCCCCCCAACTGTTTTGTACCAGGGGTAATTTTTCAATTTCACAGGAAAAGGATAAAATTCAGAACTTAGCTAAAACTGTTTATTTTGTGTAAAATTTGTCTGTAATGCTTGTATGCCTTTTTATTAATTTTTTTGTTTTCTCAAAAGCTCTAATTTTTAACCAGCTGGTTCTATGATCAATCTTTCAGAATATTTTTATGTTCACGAGAATGTGTCTAGATATATGTTGACTCTTGGGGTTGGATGATTATAGACATTTTGAGATTATGTGGTCACTCCTCATTTGAATGGTATATATTCTTCTGGACATATAAGCATAGGTATGGCAGTGATCTAACGGTGATTTTCCTAGGTGCGTATATGTTGGACAATTTGATTTTTTTGATACATCCATTATTTTTTTTCATTACACTAATTAGGCAATTCATTTGAATGACTTATATGGTAAATAGTGAGAAAATTATGTGGTAAATTTGTACAATTCTTTTCCCACGACATATTGCTTCTACTTCTGATGGCTGGTTAAGTAAGACATCTTTTAAATTGTATGTTAAACGTAGAGGCTGGAGGTTATGCATATGAACGTCATAGAGAAAATGTAGCTAATATAGGGAATAAGTTCTTAAAATGATGATTCTACTTTTCCTTTCTTGTAAGGAGCATATCATAGGTAGGCTCCTTATTATAGCTTATTGATCTATGTAGTCCTACTCATTTATTCTGTATGGGATATAGATATGGTTATTTATTCAAATGTTCTGGTAGAACGTATTTTTCAAATTGTCATAAGGAGAACTTCTTGTTTTTATACTATCCTACAAGAAAAAACCTTGTAGTATTCTATATCCATGCGGTAGACTCTCATCACCTAGTGACTGGAAGAAGATTTTGCTTCCAAGAAACAGAGCCCATTATCATCATGGATTCCAATTTCAGAATCCAACTTCTGTTTCATTTTGAATTGCTTATCACCACCTCTCTTTTGTCAATAATTTTTCCCATGGCATCTGCATCCCCTGAGGTACTACTATGTTAAGACTTAATGGGATTCCCTCTTCTTGAATTATTTATTACTGATATACCATTCTTGGTTCATTTTTAGTATTGGGTTCTGTGGAAATTAATTTCTGTTGATGTCTTGTTTTTTCTTATGGTGTTAGTAGGGGTCTTTTTCAGGTTGTCGAGTAATGGGTTAAAGTATTTACTGTGTCATGCTTGTTGAATGTAGCAAAATGTGATGGATTTGATAATTAATGATATATCATTTGAGTGGTATTTTTTTGGTTATATAATCATTTGAAGGTTAATAGAGGATAATCTTGAACTGGATTATGCGCTGAAATTCAGTTGGTATTTCAAAGTCGTGATATTTTCATTTCTTCTTTGTTATTGGGAAATGAATTGTATGATTTTTTACAGCACCGAAGAATATTGGAAGAGATATCTTCTAATCCTAGAAGAGGAGTGTAATCTGCTTATTCTGTTCTGCCATTGTGTATGATATCCATTATTGTGTTACTTAATGTTAGATGTATTTCTGCATTAATGTTTCCTTATGACATCACGAGTAGGGGCTAATTTTGATTTGCAATTGATCCTCTTGAAAATTTTAAAATCTTGATTGATGATTGGTTTTGCTTACTGAATAGGTTTTGAGAAAACTAATTAGTTATATTAAATATGTTTTTCTCTTTAACATTTCATATAGTTGCCTTTTATAAAATCTGAGCTTTAACTGTTTTGAGCCCTCTATTGGGTATCATATGATGAAAAGTCCTCAAGAGTCAAGTTTCTTTCTATTCTTCGGTTCCAATTGAAAACAAAGGTGACCAATTTTATTTTTGTCTGCCTCTGTAAGAATGTCATAGCTGCTGGTAATGAATTTTTTTTACAGAATGTTTAAATTCTCAAATAGGTTTTTATTTTTTTTTGGGGGGCTTCACCTTTGGTGGGGGGGGGGTGATGGAACTGGTTTTGGGGGGTGTAAAAGAAGTCATAGAGCCATTATCTGAAGTTTTGATTAGCATATACCTTCTTTTTTACAGTTTTGTGATGCTAGGATTGGTGATGGTGATCCTGGATGTTGAGTTTCTCTATCTTCTTCATCAAAGAGATCTTTATCAAGGGAGGAGGGATAGTTGTGAATGGTCACTTTCAAGAGGTTGCTGATGTTTACATCGATGATGGGATCATTGTTGATGTGAAGCCTAACATCAAGGTACCATATTATAATTGTGGCAATTGAATTTCAACTTGAGAATCCTTGTCATGCAAATGATAGAATCTAATCATTGACTTCAAAATAGAACGAAAAATGGCCAGCTCCTTAAAATGAATTTTGGTAATACCAAATCATGTGATTTAGCATATATAATTAGATGAATCTTGAAGCATCACAATGTGGAAATAAAGACATATCGTTTTGCAATGGTGCTTGAAAATATTTACATGGGAAAAGGAGAAATTTCTGCAATCCAAAGTGCAATATTCTCTTGGTTCATTGGGAATGGTTCATACTGAATATGGAGATGCTGTGTTTGAAGGGCAGAAAAGGATGATAGAACTAGGCATTACTAATCCAGAGGGACATCCGCTCTCAAGGCCTCCATTAATAAGTTCAGTTTTATCACTTTTTTGCAACTATTTTGGTCTGTCTTTTTGTTTATATTTGTGGTCTTTGACTCATGTACCCGTGGATTGCGCACACATGTTTTACAGACTTTTCTGCTTTAGAACATTTTAAGAGTTTGTAAATCTGAAGAAAATATTAACTGATAAATCTTTGCTTTTGTTAGACTTTTGGACGTCAAGGAGAAGGCAAACAAGGCACTAGTTTTAACTTGATTAGACACCTTATTCCTAGTTGAGCATGATAATTAGATTCTACTGGTACCTTAAAATTTCTCTTTATTGAGTCGAGGTACAAAACTTGAAATATTGTTGTCCTTCACTGTGATGGATTGACATATTAATGATCCGTATTTGTCAATTGGAAAATTGCTCAAGCAATACTGCTCCATTCAGGAATCTTGCTGTTATGTCTGCTTTTCAAGTTCACACACCACCTCATGTGTCAGACAAACATATATTTCCAATAAAGAACGTGATCTATGACAAATGGATGGGACATAATAAATTTGTTTATAACGTTTTTACCTATTCTAAAAGTTTGAACTTGCAAAGGGGATGGAATTTATTCTTTCAATAGATATCTAATTTGTTTGGATTAATAGAGAACAACCACACTTAATGATAAGAAAGAACTCTTGCACAAGTTTCTATCATGGTTAGCAGAAAATTAGGTCTAACTAACTGCCACTCCTATAACTGAGCACCATTCTCACAAGTGAGTTGTAATATATAATTTTTTTTAAGTGAAATTTTATTATATTATCCCTCTACTCACAAAAGGATCCCTAATTTCTCATCTGTTTTTAGAAACGCCGGATACAAGAAGCAGGCACAGGAGCACCTAACAATGGCAACAAGACGGGTTGGACGGGTTCGGAAACCTATTGGAACCGAACGAGGCTGGTTGGGCTGGTTGACGGGGCGGGGTGTGCCAGTTTTTAGAAAAGGATCCCTATACACACAAAAGGATCCCTAATTCCTCATCTGTTTTCAAAAACGCCGGATACAAGAAGCAGGCACAAGAGCACCTAACAATGGCAACGAGGCAGGTAGGACGGGTTCAGAAACCTATTGGAACTGAACGGGACGGGTTGACGGGGTGGGGTGGGTCAGTTCCTAGCTCACGGATACTGGCCCGGCGGGCTGACAGGCCATATATGAGGCAGGCCTCTAACGGGGTGGGCTACGGGGCGGTTCGGGACAGGTTGGGGTGGGGTGGGGTGGGTTTGGAACGGTTGTGGAAGGGTTTTGGGACTGGTCGAGATGGGTTGGCGGTGTTGGGGGCGGGTTGAGGATGGGTCGAAGACAGTCTATGGGGCAGGCTGGAAAAAAATTAAACCACATGGTGGGCGAGCTTGGTTACTATTCAAACAGGTTACGGGGGCGGCCCGACTGCCATTGCTAGGCGCACTCGATTCCCAAAGGTTCAAAGGGAATGATTCAACCTTAGGCGAATTAGAGGGCGTGGTGCTAAGAGGGGGTAGGGGACACTCTGATAAGTGTAGTGACTAACACTAGAGGTCATAAGTTTGAATTCTATCAATACCCTCTTGGGTTGAGCTTGGAAGAGAGCATCCATAGATAATGATGGAGGGCTTAAAAAAAAATTTGTCATTAAAAAGAAAATGGTCTGTTACGACTTATTTCTTAGTGACACAATATATGTGTGTCAAGAGAAGTCTCATCGAAAGTGTTTAAACAATTGAAATAATATTGAGTCAAGAAAAGCATAATTTATGACGATGCACTTATTGTGAGTTATGATAGGATTTTCTTTCTTTGACACAAAACCTAGGGTCTATATAATGTTACAGATATGTCAACACAAGGCTGTTGAGACAAACAAAAAGTTCCTAACACATAAATTGTGTTCGAGAAAGGGTTTGTTTTCTTGAAGGAGAAAAAAATGTTGTTATAAGAAGTTTATACTTTTGTTGATACACGCGTGTTAGGACAAGATAACCTTTCTTTATATAATTTTTTGTATGGTGAAAAATAAACTTTTATGATATAGTTTAATGTATCATCAAAATCATAACTTATAACAATTTGCTTTCGTGTTGAAAAAAAAAAGAAATATATCCCAACACATTAAGTGTGTAGTGACAAGGATTGTATTTTCGACACATTAAACTAATATCAGGAGTTTACACCTTTATCGATACATGTGTCGGGAAAAATGAAATCTTTCCAGATGTGGCATTGTTGTGTAAACTCAACTCACTTATAAGTTGAGAGATTATTTGTTTATTTATATTTATTATATTATTCTACATTTAGTTTTTAATATATTATTTGTAGTTATTAATTAAATTATTTTAAATATATTTAAATTGTGAATATGTTTTACATGAACTTTTTATGCCATTGAACTTTATTTAAAATAGATTTTAAATATAACATATTTTAATATTTACAGGAAAAGTAATTTGGCACAGTGATTGAGAAGGTAAGTTTATATATAAAGGCTGTAAGATCAAATCTAATTGTCTATAATATTTGATTATTATTAAATTTCAAGTTAACGAATGAGATATTAAATTTTATATTGGAGATTTACTTGTACATGTGTACTAGTGTGGACTAGTTTAGTATTGGCTTTAATCGATTTTAAATATTTTTAATTTTCAAACCAAAATAATTGATTCAGGTTGAAAAATCTTTAGAATTAAATTAGACCAAACCAAATGAATACCCCTACTAGCTAGATGATTGGAAGTCCTCCTTTCCTTCTCTCTGCACTTCCTATATCTATACGCCATGTCTCTCTCCCAAGATTTCCACTACATGGAGAGGGGGATTTTCTCAAGGATAAAAAAAAACTCTCCTCTTCTCTTCTCTTGAGCTATATATGAAATGGAAGTTTCGAGTGATATTAATGAGTACAATATTAGTTATAATAATAGGTACCATAGTAGTTCTTCTAGCTGGAGTGGTTCCCGATCAGTAGCAAGCTGTGGGTGACAGTGATTGAAGGTTTCTTCAATAGCATTGCTAATCAGGCAGCTCGGGTTGTGTCACAAAAGGGTTCTATTTTTAATCCTTGAAGCCCTTAATCCTTTTCCTTAGTTTGAAACTGATGGATCAACTGATGATTCTAAGAGGGAGATTATTGCTTTCTTTGCCCATGTCACTCATGAGACTGGACGTACGAAAGCTAGCTAGTTTCTATTTATAGCTTTTTTTTCGGTTCCTATTTATAAGTCAGTATTGATAACTTAATGAATATTATATACTTTTTCATTCTTAATATTATTCTCCATAGGGATATTTTAGAGAAAATAACTTTACCTTAATATACAAAGTCATTACAAGTTATAAACAGTGATGGAGGGAGAATAACTTTACACAAATCTATTGAATCAATTTTAAATTAAAAAAAAATTCATATATATACCATGCATTGCATGTATATTATATACTATTTAGATCTTTGATCTTATCTCATTTTCACGAATTCCTATTTCTATTTACTCATTTAGAGTTTGATAATGCATGTGAAATCTAAATATCTTATAACATATTAGGAAAAAAAAATTCTATTTCAATGTTTTTAAAACTTATGTTGCTAAGAATATTGATAAAGAAGTTGGGGGAGATCAAAAGTTTGACGGATTTTTTTTATTTTTAATAATTATTTATTAATGATTAGAACGTATAATATGAAAGAAAGAAAAAAGATGTGAAATAGACAAAATTTTTGGTCATTGTCACACAACATTTGATATATATAGGTATATTCAAACCTTAAGCTCTACCCATTTGAAGTTAGTTCAATTTATGTAACCCCATTTATTAAACCCAAAAGGGCATTTAAAGTTAATTGGACAAGAAATCCATTGGATTTAAATAGCTAAACTATTCAGACCCACAACTTCTATCTAGTTTTTCAAAACCTTGATCTATCTTGAACCTTATCGGGGCTTAGGGATATTCTATTAAATCTTCTCTATCATCTTCTCCATTGTATATTTTTCATTGATGATATAGAAGATGGTATAAAAGAATGGCTAGAAGATTTAGAACCCGTTTTTGGTCGTGGCTAATGTTGACTACAATTATATTGTATGCCAATATGTGCTATTACTACAATTCCAAGAGACTATTGTGACAAGACCAACACTGGCTTTGTGCACCAAACAAGGGATATTATGGCAAAAGTCCAATCCAACTCAGCTTGGAACTTCAACTATGGATCAGCAGGATGAGACCTTAGGCTCGATGGACTAAACAACCTTGAAATTGTAGTCGAGGATCCCGTTGTCTCCTTAAACACAACATTGTGTATTGAATGAACAATTGCCAATCTCTGATCATTTTTGGGCAAGGCTCTGGATCCATAATTCCAGCCATCAACGGTCAGCTTGAGTGTAATGGAGCAAACCTTGATACTGTCCCTATGAGGTACTATACTGATTATTGCAATCAGCTTGGAGCTGCGCCTGGTGATAATCTTAGGTGCTAGAGAATTGTACAATGCAACTTCAACACATTGACTCTTTCTTATTAATATATATATATATATATAAATGTTGATCTTCGGATAAAAAAAATAAATGATGAAGATTTAGAATGAAAGATTTGGAGATGGTGGGAAAAAAGTGAAGCATATAATTTAGTAATATTTGTGATGGTGCTAAAATTGGATCTCGGACCACCATTGTTGTCAAATCCAGGCCTGCAAAAATAAGACCAAAGTTCCCAGGGTGATTACCCTTGGAGAATTATCCAATGCCTAAGTAAGTATAAAGAATAGTGGAAAAATTTTGTAGAAAAAATGGTAGAATTGATAGGCATGGATTAGAAAGTATATCTTGATCCTTTTAAGGGATTTTTGTTACTTGCTACTATATGGTTTTTGGGCCAACAAGGGCCTAGCCTTTTGGGTTCTTGGGTTAGATGTAAGTTGAGTTGACTTATTAGGCCATATTAGGCTTTATCACATCAACTCTCTTAAATAGCATTAATTAATAATTAATGCGCAGGCTTTTTGAGATCATGTTAGGCCGTGCCTTAGTAATCTTTTGTGACCAAATTCTCTCTTTGGCTAATTTTTGGGCTTCACCTTTTGGGAAAGGTTTCTTCAGTCTTGCCAGAGTAGGCTTCATTGATCGAATTCTCTCTTTGGTTAATTTTTAGGCGTCACCTTTTGAGGAAGGTTTCTTGGGACGTGGCTGAGTATCCTTCATTAACCAAATTCTCTCTTCGGTCAATTTTTGGGCCTCGCATTTTGAGAATTACAACAAGAGCTTTGCTAGTTTTATCTCTTTTAACCACTGGATTACATACTTATCATTTGGCAAAACAAAGAGCACTAAATCTGTAAAGAGAGTGAGAGCTATAAATAGAACTACACACATACAACCAGAAGAAATGAGTGAAGCAGTAGAGAAGGTTAAACAACACGCATTGTAATCAAGCATGCCATACTTTGTTTCCTCATTGTATATGATGGTCTTTTGTGATTTTCTCTAATTGAAAATCAATTAGATAGTTCCATCATGATTAGGCATCATCTTTCGGCACAACAATATTGAATTAATATTGTAATAACAATAACAAATATATATATATATATATATAAAGAATTGAGAGATTAAAAAGAGAGAATATTATTGTTCTTTTATTGGATAAAATCAATGAATACAAATCTTTATCATAAGGCCTTATTTATATGATTCAAAGGTACATATCAACAAGTGGAGATAGAGAGGAATTAGAAGATATGTCATATCACTAATTAAAGATGTGATAGAACTCTATCATTTATCGTCTGGAATGATAGAGTATCTTTATCTATATTGATATTGGATTATCATTTTGATATCAGATAGACATACACTATATTTATTTCATAATACTATTAAGTTTCATAATATTGAAAATATTTAAAAAATAGTGAAATATTTAATTTTGGGTTAATTATATGAAACTAACTAAAATTCTAGTTCTTCAACACCATTCCAATCACTTAAAAGTGACATGTTGCTTTTTCGATGATTATTTTGTATCAATTTTATATTTTATCCATTGGATATTAATGAATACTCCATTCTAATTTTTGGCAACTTTTTATTAAAAGATATTTATTTAATAGTTGAAGAAGTAATGAATAAATAGAAAAATGGGAGAAAAAAAATATATAGATCTTTTGTCTTAATCTTTAATGAAATTTTAACTAATTTTGAACAATAAACATTTCATTTTACATAGAAAATTTCGGATGAGAAAAATTCAGTACCATTTTGACTCCTTTCAAGATATCTCTGTGTATGGTTCTATTTTAAGACAAGTTGAATGTGATATTTTAATTATGTTATCCCTACATTTTCAATTATTTTTTTTCTAAATTATTAAGAAAGTTATTTTAGAATATTTTGCATATTAAAAATGCATTTTGTCTACTTATCTATATTCTAATTTCTTCTTTGAGTTTATTAAAATATTTCATTTTATTTAATTTTTAAAATAGTGTATTTTTTAAAAAATACATTCTTTTTAGTAGCTTCCAAAACTTGAATACATTAGATAAAAAAGGGGATAAATAGAATTTGTTCAATTCTCTTGTCTAGCTTGATCAATTCAGTGCCAGTAACATGATCAGCATGTGCATGGGTGTTTATCACATAGATTAGCTTTAAACCCAATTCTTAAACAAGAGAGAGCTCATTGTCCACTGTCTTATCTACAGGGGCAACCAACTGCAAATGATATAAATGAAAGCAGGCATTCTTTATGTTTCAATTTGAATTCCATCTATAGAAAAATCCAATAAAAAGGAAAAATAATACTCATGGCCTTTGTGTTTTGTAGCGATCAAGCTATTTAAAGGATCTTCTTTAATAAAAACAAAATCTCTAGTACACATTTGTTAATTGTTTGCTAAATCAAAAGCATTCTAAAGTCATCTAGAACCAGAAACATTTGAGCAAATAAAAGAAGCCCTTCATCAATAAAAATACATCATAAAATACGATCACTGAATAATAAAAATAATCAACTAAAACTTAGATAAAAGGGGAAAAAGATATAGAAACCAAAACACAAACACAACCACAAAACAAATAAAAAGAAGCAAAATTAGGATTACTGATACACTGTGGTGTATTTATACCACAATTTATGAACAATTATATTACCCTTTTTTATGTATATTACACATGGATTTATTCCTCATTCTACAACCTATACAAAAATATACAAATCTACAATAAATAACTTGCTCAATTGCAAATAAATGGCCAGCTAATGTGGCTTGATTAACACTTATACAAGATTCATTACAAGTTTACCAAATCCCACATCGATAAATTACACTTTTAGTGCTCCATTAGTGCTCCACTAATGGACTGATCATGGTTGTCTATAAATAGGGCTGGACCCCTCCAAATAAGGTAATGCGTTTATCCACTTTTAATCTACTTTCCTAATTTAGTTTCAAGCATTTGCTGACTTTAATATCGGAGTGAAATTGGGATCACCCCAATTTCATCCTAATTCCTTTGTCTTGCAGGTTCTCCACTTAGCCAAAAGACCGAATCACCCTTCACTTGATTTCAACATCATCATATTGACGCCCACCGTGGTCTTTCGGCCATTTATTCTTAACACTTACAAACATTCCATAATCCTCCTCATGGATAAATCTTCCACTACTCCACTCCCAAAGGATCGCTGCCCTAATGTTACCCACAAAGCAGCCAATCCTATCCCTCCATTCCAAAATTCAAGGATCCTTCTCGGCCAATTACTCTCAGTAATCCTGCCCAATCCAGTAATTCACCTCTCAAGCACAATCTATGGTAGTAAGCATCTTCAATCGGTTAATGCTTTCTGATTCTCCAAGCCCTAAACCAAAAAAAATTACAGATATGGAAAAAAAATGTGTCTAGCTATTGAACATCATGAAGCCTTTCAACATTTTCTTCAAACTCATTATCTTGATAATCCACCTTCTGCCATTCTTCAAGTCACAAAGCTCCACCACCTGCTTATGTGGCTGAAGAAGTGCAATCTTAACGTAAGGACAAGCAGAAAGCTCCTCTTCACCATGGACATTCTCCTTCGTCTCATGCAGCGGAAACTTCCCCTCACATTATCCCACCAGTAAAGGGCAATATTCCTATTCCCCTCACTAGTACACATACTTCTAATCTCACCAACAAAGTTAATGCATTAGAGCAGCAAGTGAAGAAGATGATGCCTTGCCTCCTTAAATATGATCAAGCCTTATTACAACCTGCGGATGGTTATCCTCTCACAAATGCATTGAAGCATGGGAAAGTTCCACCAGATTTTAAACTCTCGGAATTAGAAAAATTCAATGGATCTATAGATCCTCATCAACACCTCAATCGCTACAATTCAGTAATGACTTTTTATGATCCTGATGATGTGTTGCTCTGTCGTACATATTCCACCACATTGACAGGCAAAGCTCTGGACTGGTATTCTGGATTACCTCCCAATTCAATTGATTCTTTTGCTCGTTTCAAAGAATTATTCCGGAATCAATATGTTGGTAATACAGTCTATCTTTGGCATCAATCTCACCTCTTGAATCTTCGTCAAAGAAAAGAAGAGTCTTTGAATGATTACTGGAATAGGTTCAACATTGAGGCACAAACTGTTGTCAACTGCATGGAAAATGTATATGTAGATGCTTTTTGTAATGGTTTGAAACCTAGGAGAAACCATGACAAAATCTATGCCAACCCTCCCCGTTCAAGTTCTAAGTTGATGCATAAAGTTTGCAAGCTCATTCGCATCGAGTCCTCCTCTACTCCCAAAAAGAACACTTGACAGGAGGAATTAGAAGCTTTTTAAAGACAGACAGCTAATGACTGTTCCTCTAAAAAAAGGTGTGGTTCAACAAATTTTCCACTCCTTATTCTTCTACACCATCAGTATATCCAAATCGCACATACAGTCCAAAAACAACTTCGTTCGATCCTCCTTCTGCTAAGGCTAATAGTCCAACTCCATCATCTCCTACTCATTTCGCCCATAATAAATCATATCATAGAAAAACACCAGATGCAGTTCCACCTTCGTCTAAAGGACGATCCTCTTCCAGTGGCTATCCACCTAAACTTTCTCCTAATTTCACTCCCTCAATGCATTGCCCACAATGATTTTTCAACGAGTACAGGATTTGGGGATTTTGAACCCTCCACATCCAATCCAATCCCCTTTGGAGAAGCATGACTAGAGTCAATATTGTA
Organism: Echites panduratus; assembly: GCA_035221335.1. Taxonomy (NCBI): domain Eukaryota; kingdom Viridiplantae; phylum Streptophyta; class Magnoliopsida; order Gentianales; family Apocynaceae; genus Echites; species Echites panduratus. The sequence continues at coordinate 16,888 of JAWZTD010019600.1, forward strand.
TGTTCCATAAAGATCTTGGTCATACTACGGAAGAATGTTTCCAGCTGAAAAAAGAAATTGAGTTTGTCATTCAACGTTTTCAATTTGGCCATGTTAAAGCTAAACATCCTTCATTAGCTCCTTCTCCTAACCAGCGTCCTCCCAAAGTTATTGATGTCATCACTGGTGTTCAATCAACAATGGAAGTTCAACCTCACAAGAAATTGAAGATAGATAGTTAATGATGATGTTCCTTTGGTCATCTCTTTGCTTATTGCCGATTACCTTGTCAAACGCATTTTGATTGATACTCGCAGCTCAGCTAATATTTTGCATTATGAAGTTTATGCCAAGATAGGTTTAAAAGATGAAGACATCAAAACTTCCCGTATTCCATTGGTTGGTTTTTCTAGGGTTATTGTGTGTGCACTTGGCACCTATACATTACTTGTCTAGTGGGGATCTCCACCTCACTTTGTAACACACAATGCCAAATTCATTGTGCTTGATTCTCCTTCAAGCTACAATATAATTTGGGGAAAACCTGGGTTAAATCTGATGCAAGCTCATGTCAGCACATTTGCCAATAAACTTGTCATCCAAAATATAGCCTGACCTATTGAATTTCATGGTTATATTCAAGCTGCCCACACCTGTTACATGATGGAGGTTGCCAAGGCCTAAAATGAAAAAACATGTTGAGTCGTCTTCGGCCGATCCTCCTAAGGATGACGAGAGGATAACTCTTGTTGGTGATTTAGAAGAATTTCATCTATCTGCTAAATAAACAGAAAGAACAATCACCATCGGTCGTAGTCTTCCTATTCGCCTCAGACATGCTCTTCTGGATCTACTTGCCAAATACCAACATGTTTTTGCTTGATCAACAAAGGATTTGGGAGTAGTTCCAAGAAATTTTGCAGAACACCGAATAGGCATCCCATGTAATTATCCACCGGTCATCCAGAAGCGCCGATTCTTCTCCATGGAAAAGCTAAAGGCAATTCAAGACTAAGTACCAGATCTGTTACAAGCTGGCATCTTACGTATAGTGCAATTTCCTAAGTGGGTGGCAAATCCGGTTGTTGTACCGAAACCTGACAGTTCTTGGGGATGTGCATTGATTTCACCTTTTTGAATCTAGCCATCCCAAAAAAAGCCTTTTCCCATGTCGAGAACAGATCATTTGGTAGATGCTACCTCTGGATATTCACTTCTTTCCTTCTTGGCCGCACATAAAGGATATCATCAGATCCAAATGGCATTATCGGGTTTCTCAACCTGATCGGGTTTCCAATCCTGATCGGTTTTGACCTAATCAAGATTTTTAGGAATGAAATATTTTATATATCAACTTCAATTTCTTTTGAGAAAGTACCTATTGAGCTTTGACGAAATGCAATCTTTTTAAATGTAAAAAAACTTGGTTATGTGTGATCCTTGTCATAGCAATGTCTTATTTTTAACACTAAAAAAAAGAACTCCCTCTGCTTCATATTGGATGACATTTTCACCGTGTTGTGTCGAGTTAGGGTTTTGTCTTTAATTTGAAAGGATTTTGGGAATTTTGTTTATGTCCATTGGAGATGGGTGAAGAGACGAAATTAAGCTAAAAAATAATGGTCCACTGTTAGGATTTCATGATAGATACTATTTATTTCAACGGTAAAATGTTTAAGTATCAAATTGTAAAAACTTTGTTTGAGAATTAAACAATAGGCCAAATTTCATATATGGAAACGGTCATCTGCCCATAAATTTAAAAAACAACTCTTCTATTTTGTATGAATTTTAAAATATATTTTTACAAATATGGTTATATTTCTGATTCAATCACAAATATATGTGTATATATATAGGAAAATGTTCCCGTATATATTGTTCTAAAGTAATTATATATATTTTTTCAATTATAATAAAATGTTTTATTGTAAGATGAACGAAATTAAATAAAAATATATTTTTTCGAATATATAAGTTTAGCAAACCAAGTTGAACTAATAAAAAGGCACATACAATTGTCACTGAGACAGCCTCTATCCATGGCCATTAAATCTTTTAATTTTATGGCAAAGAGAAACCCTAGCTAAACACATTTATGGAGTCCTCGTCTTTTCAATCCTTCACAGAGCCACACTCTTATATGAAATTCATCAAACAAGAACCAAAGAGTTAAGAGATATGTCAATTCCAAACAAAACAATTGATAGAACACACTACAACAAAAATGGGATTTAAGGACATTTTTAAATGTCCTTAATTGATACCTATAGGGACGTTTGTGGAATTAAGGACGTTTATGCTAAAGGTCCTTTATAATGGAGTCACAAAAGACCCCCTTTAAGGACGTTTAGTTAAC